>JBBPOM010000436.1:0-26579 GCA_038091455.1 Leccinum uliginosum
TCGGTACCGCAGTCACGCGAGTCGGCTCCAGGCCGCCTCCGGTAACTTGAACGAACATGATCGTCTGAGTCAGCCGACTGGTGAAGAGAGGTTGTTAAGGTGGGTATGCACTCACCGTGATCGGCATCATGGTCAACTTCCTGGGCGACTCGGCGGACATCGCCGTGACTCAATCTGGGATTGGAAAGTTGTCCAACACCAGACTGTGTGACGGTGTGGACATTGTTCAAGTTGGCAGTGTCGCTGAACGAGCAGGCTCGGATCTCGTTGACGATCTCGTTTTTCATTTCGCGCATGGTGCCCATGTAGGACACATGAGCCAGCCGCACCTCCTCAATCGTCGGCGGTCGAACGAGTGCAGCTTCGCCTGCAAGTGATTTGTCCGCATCCCGGGGGAAAGGTGCGAGGGCATCACTGTAGCCGCTCTCATAGGTGCGCAATTCGTCGAGCAGATAGTTGCTCAACGTGTCACGCTGCAAAAATTTGTCCACAGTCAGCTCGAGTGCTCACATTGTAGTCAGAGTCACAACCGTGACTCCAGGGAACTGACTCAGTACCATACCTTCTCATTCTCTGCCCAACCTCCCCACCAACGGACCTTGGCTAAGGTCCATCGCTGCCCGGCGGGGGCAAACATAAACCGGTGTTGCGCCCCTCCACGGCGGAAGCAATGCGTGGAAAAGGAACCAGAAATTCCCGCACCCGCAACAGCCTCATCAATCCATTTCTGGACAGTATTGTGGGAGACGTTCTGGTGGGCATGCACAACGCCATTCGTGCTGATGTAGGGAAATATGTAGTCCCCTCGTGCAAGTTCTCGCCCATAGCAGGCCAGCTCAAGCCACTTCACCCACACAAGGAGCCAAACGAAGGCATCCGTTGCCAGCAACTCGATCTTCTCTCGGTTTGGCGGATAGATGTCATATCGGTTGCCTGCAACCCCGTACCGCTGGTCAGTACCATGGCAAAATTGTGCGCAATCGACAGGCTCTGATCACGCACATCGGAGGTCTTGATCGACCGTCTGCCCTTTGTCGATCTTCTTCTGCCACCCTTTCCGGTTGGTGAGGTGGACCTCAAATTTGACTTCAAGGTCTGTCATCAGGAGTTCCTCTCCTGCAAGGCATTTCCTTAGCACGCGGTTGACAGCAGCCGGATCGTCAACATCAATGTTTGATCGACACAACTTGATGAGCTCGTCACACCTGCAAATTGATGTCAGTATGTTTCAGCTGACTCGCATGATGTGTGCCGGCGGCCACTGGCAGTGCAGTGCTCACCGTGTCCAGAGGGTCCACGAGACTGCACAGAAGGCAATCTGTTGCAAGTGCCGTGTCACAAGGGCCTTATCTGACTCTGTGATGTGCGTGCACAATCTGCTCGACTGTGATCCACCGGTGAACTCGTTTTGCAGCCATTTCAGAGCCGTGTTGAGCTCTGGACAGGCGCTTCGCGACCAATCGAGCATTCGTGCCATGTACTCCATTGACATCGCCTTCGCATGTTTACGTTCGGCTCCTTCTGCACTCGCCCGGTGCTTCAACGAGCTGAGGATGTCATCGACTTCAGCGGAGTGTACCGGGTTGCCTTGCCAACGTTGCTTGGCCTCGTTGAAGTGCCAGCGCCCACGGTAGGTGTCGCCGTCACTATTTGTGATGGGTGTTTCAGTTCTGACATCATCACAGCAAGTCCTCGGTGGACAAACTTGAAGGTTCATGTCACTCACACTTTGTCCCACAGCGCCTTGAACGCCGCACGTATCCCGTCGACAGATCCCTGGCTCAAGTTCTGATAAACACCTTTGTAAGTCAGGAACAATGCCACTGCCTTGTCTGACACCCGGTTCGGAATGCAGTCGAATGCGCAGCGGAAATCCGGGTCCTGGTATGGATCGTCTGCCAGTGGATCACGGTCAGCTGCCTGGGTTGACACCGGCGTGACCAGTGACTCCGACTCGGAATTGCTGCCAGTGCCAGTGGCCTCCGTGTTGCAAAAGTGCTGTGCCAGCCATTCGCGACCTCGTTTCACATGGCCTGCATAGCACTCCATCGTCTTTGGAGCCCTGAGATGTGCTTCTTTACTGGCCTCCTTCAGCTGGCTGATAGACTGCAGTGAACTGTCGTGTCCCACTGGCAGGCCACTGCCAGACCCCGGTGCTGGTGTCCGAGTCTGCCGTTTCCCGATGCGCGTCTTTTTGCCAGTGGGAGCCTCGCCACATGGCTGTAGTCCTGCCAGTGGAGCCTTCTTTTTGGTAGTAGACTTCAATGACCGTGTTGGTGGCATCTGTCTGCAGACTCGGAGGGTACTCGTCAAGAGCAAATGAACACGAAAAAGAGAGTGGGTTGCCTGCGTCTGGAAGGAAATCAAATGACAGGTTTGTTGGTCTCGGTCTCAGTGTACTATTCAAATTTGCTCGCCGTGACCCCCGACCGAAGTGCCACAGCTCAAATTTTGTTGCCGCATCTGCACAATGTACATTGTACCGTGTACTAGTACAATCATGGTGGCGAGCCTCGGAAACTACTACTACTCATACAAAGGCTACACACAGTCTCTTTTATCTCCGAGTCACTGTAGTATGCCCCGGGAACCTGGGCCGTTAGTACTAGGCTGACTCCGAGTTGGAGGCGGATCAATCCGAGTCTATTCAAGTTCGAAGCATTTCAGGGACAGCATACTTGAGGACCGCAGCTGGGATCTGGTATTGCATATCCTCGTCATTCTTGGAGTCACCTTGTAGTGACTGGGCAATGTCTGATGGTGTGAGAGCGAATGCCGAGTGGAAAGCTTCGGCAAATTGCCGAGCATTGTATCGAACGTTGTATAAGACATACTTGGGTGTACCAGTGCATGCCTCTTGAATGTCCCACTGGCCACGCATGCTGACCACACCAGTGCCTCGGTAGATCGTCAAATCTTGCAGTTGTTTGGGAAGCTGCCAGTTCAAAACATCAACCCGAGTTAGTCCACGATGAGCTCATGCTGCCACCGAAGCACTTGCCTGGCACATCCGCCGTATGGCAGCACCTTCCCAAATAAATAGACGCATGTAAACCAAGAGACTTTCCCAATGAAGTAGAAAATGTTGCCCGCAGAATGTTGCGATTGATGCAATGGAGGGTTGTCTTGCATCAACTCCGTATATGGTGGGAGGTGCCAGTGCCAGTGAACCTCCATCAACCGAGTCCGCAAATGTTGTCAATGGAGAGAGGTAGTATTTGATGTCCTCATAAGCAGGAAAATACTCCGGGACCCGGCTTGCAATCTCTGGATACCTTTGACCCAAGTGCCCATCAGGGTCTGAGCTCAAAACATGTTGCAGCTGGTTCCGCCAGCTTGCAAGGAACCGAGACTCAAATGCAGACCTCTGCATTGCAAAGAACGCCTCGGACAACACAGAGCCGAGGTTGTAACGAGCCAAACCATGGGCGATCGTGATGTTGCATCCATCAACACCCTCCTATCAACTCGCCTGAGTGTGGGTGCCATCAAACAGCAGGCAGACCGTGACACTCACATTCAAGCCATCAGTGCGGCCACCTGGCACGAGAAGAGCAACAAGGACACGTTCAGGTTGGGGGAAATACCCCGAATCCAACTCAGGGTAGCTGATAACGTGGTCTGTGTAGATCTCGATGTTGCTGAGACTTAACCACTTGAATTCTTGAGGACTTCACAAATGACAGGTCAAATAGCCTGACAGGAGGAAAGAAAGCACGACCACGTACGAACGTGCAACACGCGTGGCTCCGAAGATGAGTGCATCAACTTCCGTGGTCAGAACAATGTCAATGATTTGCCGTTGGCTGAGAGCAGCAAGCTCAGCTTCAGCCTCGCCCGGGGCCTGTTTGATGTCAAGTTTGTGAGCATTATATACTAGTATCAAGCCCGCGAAGCCACCTAGTACCTCATGCCATCGGAATCCAAATGCCTCGATGAGCTCGCGGAAACTCTGTGTGATCCACGACAGTCGTGCACCGTGACTGGGTGGTAACCTTCTGTATTTTACTTGTGTTTGTGCAGGCCCGTCAAACACGAAGACGACGTGTGCAGGCATTTTCAGGATGAGCGACAGCCGGTAAAAAAAGATGCCAAGTTCAGCATTGTGGCCTGCAGTTGGATTGTTGTATTGGAAGTGCACCCATGCGCTAAAAAAAACATGTAAGCAACCACGAGAGAGAAACACAGTGAAAGAACCCTTCCAACCTTGCATCCACTCCGATCTTGAGCAACTTCAGTTGGTCTTCAGGAGCTCCTTCTGGCCGACAACCTTCATTGATGACGATTTCACGGAGGGAGCGCCTCTCTGCATTGCGTGATAAGATCTGCAAGATATATTGTCCATCATGATGCTCGTCATGCCGCTCGTGAGATCGCGTGAACTGGTACTCACCGTCCACAACCCGTTTACACCCATTGAATTCACAGGTGATTGAGACGGAGGGCCACACTGAACCCGTTATCATTACTAGGGGTCCCCTAATTGGACTCTTCGGCCGTGACACGGCCGAGCATAAAGATTTTTGAAATAAAGATTTTGATCCCAAAACAGCCGTGCGATCATCTCGTGTGTATGAAACGCTGTCTGCACAACTTGAACTAGTAGCTGCAATCATATCACGCTCGTTGGCAGCTCATGCTGACCACTGCGACTACTGTAGAAAACGTCACCGGGGTAAGCCTCGCGACCGGGGGGGCGACAGAGCAGGACTCGTGATATTTGGTGATACGCCACTGCCTGCTTGGACATTGAAGAAGACTGGGGCTGACAGGAACATCGACAATTTGACCAGTACGTTTGACGGTGTCGCCCTCCTTGATGAGACGGTCATTACCGAAGATGGAAACACCAATGTTGTCACGTGCCTCCAAGTTCAATGCGGCACACGCCACACACACCGGAAGAGAATTCCGCCATCTCCTCGGCTGCATACAAATAAATTTATTCATGAATCACGAATGAGTGAATTCAAGTTGCGAGACACCATACCTTGAACATTCCTGACTCCTGAGACCCCAGACTCAGACACGTCCAACACCATCCGAGTCACCGACGCCTGAAAAAAGAGTTCATGTCATAGTTGAGACGAAGGGCAGCCTGAGGAAAATGAACGCACTCAAAACGTGACCGGTCTCTTTGATGTTTCCGCCCACGGACATGCCTGCCAGTGAGATGTGAGACTTCAATATTGAGAGATGCGGGTGTTACCCACTTTGATGAAGCGGGTCATTGGACATTGTCTGCCTCCAAAGTTCAGGCCTGAATGAGTAGTCCATGATGTTCTTGAGGCCCCACCGTGACTGGCAGGCGCATCCCGTAGTACCGCCACACCTGAAAAAAAAAAAAAAACCTGTCCAGACTCGGATGTTAGTTGAGGCCAATAGCTGGGAGATGATTCAGATGAACGCACTCAAAATGCGACCAGTTACTTCAACCTTTGACAGCCCCAGAACAGCCCGAGTGTTTCTATGGTGGTTGTGTCCCGATCGTTGTCGACGCTTCAGCAGGACTGTGGGAAGCACACCTGCACCGTGGTGGCACTGGCAGCATGCCAAAAGGTTGGGGAGGGAGACAGGCGGGCGTGCTGGGCACCGGCAGGCCAGGGTCGGCCCCTCCAGCGTACCCTACACAGCGCCGACTGCATGCCAGTGTGCGACTTCAAGTTGGACTGTTGGAGTGAAGCACCAAAAAAACGGACGCGCCTTCCAGGAGCTTATGTAACTGACCCAAATCAGGAAGGCATAGAATTCGGCCTCGTGCGCTGGGTGTGTGCGGAAGATGGGCCAAACAAGTCATAAAGTGGCGTAAAGTGAAATAAATGGCGGGATAAAGCGAGCTAAGTGACAAACAGTGTGAAAATTTCCTGAAAATTTCACGACTCTCCTATCCCTCCGAGTCGGTCCGTTTCTCTCCAGAGTTTCCACGTTCTCTAGTAAGTCCTCTTCCTCTTCCTCAAGATGTTATTCACCCTATTCTCGGCTGCAGCCTGCTCACACAACATTGAACTTCGTGAACATCAAACTTGAAGCTCTTAAGTAAGTTACCCATCAGGGCCACCACTTGCTAGGACATGCCAGTGATCCCGTCGATCCGCAAGGACTTCTGAGTCCTCCTGACTCCTCCATACTACTTCTTTCCCCGCCACCCATGACTCGACTCGGAGACGAACTTTCAAATTGGCCCTGGTCATGCAACCGGAGGGCACATTGTTCAGAAGAATCGGAACATCCAAGGACATGATCCGCAAAGATTTCTTTTGCCCAGGACCTCATCCTATGGTCTACCTGTGTCGCGTGCCCATTGTCAGTCTTTTTTTTCATTTCTTTATTTTTTCCAACCTCTACCACTCGCTGCTTTGCCTTCTTCCAAGATTGTGCTTTCAATTGCGCCGAATCTGCGCTCGGTGAGCGTTCCAGCTGGATGGCTGGGTGCGGTGACATCGTGTTTGCCACTGGCGGGCCGTGGCCCGTGAGTTGTAAGTTGTAAGTTCCCCCTTCCCTCCGTTCAAACGCTCGCCACTGAATTTGGCACTCAACGGCGCTCGCATGTATAGTATCAAGGCTAAAATCCTCACTCGCGCAGCAATACTACGTGCACTTTTTTGTGCCGAATCTGTGCTCGAGCGTCCGACGAGGGGGACGGAGTTTTGTCATGGTCTTGTCGCGTTTGCCAGCGGCCGTGAGTTGTGAGTCCCCCCTCCCTCTCCTCATCATCCAACTTGAATTCTTTCCGTTCCAAGTTCCGCCGGCTGCGGTGGCGACTTCACGCGTCACTCGATGACCTATGAATCCATCGGGTAATACCAGCCGACCACGGATCTTCGGGCCACCGACTCTTCATATCCAACGCGCGTTATTCCGACTCTTCATACGTTCGCGGCCCTTGATCGCGTTCACGAACAATGTTCACGCGTCGCTCGGTGACCCGTTTTGGAAGAAACCCCCGGCAATCTCCGAGGTTCGAAGGTGAGGTCGCGTCAGCACCGCCTCCGGGAAATTTTCACCAACTATCTATACATAATTTCATTTTTTTAAAGCAAGTCAGATGTCGCCTGGGACCCAACTCAGTGTAAGATGCAATACAAGTGGGGAATGGGATAACAAGAACTGAAATAATAAACGTAGTCAATACAACATCGTAGTGCACACCCGGAAGCACAAGGAGAATAGCAAATACGATCCACAAATCCCTTAGTCAAATTTCATTGGTTCCACCCTGTTCGGAGAAGGCAAACTAACGGAGCCAGATGGCGGGCCAACCCGTTTTTTAGTAGGAGTGTTGTGCGGACTGTCGCTTTTGTTCGGCCTCGAAGGCCTCAGCTTGCATAATGCGAGCGGAGGGGGGCCGATAAGTCGTGATACGGTCCACGGCAGTTCAAATTTGGCTAGGCTGGCCCACTGAATATACCGAGACAACTCGAGGTGAAGGGTTGGATAATATGTTGTGGATGCTTTGCGGGAAATCTTTGGCAGGTATTAGCATCAACTCAGAGGGGAAACGATCAAACATACCAGAACGATTCGCTCAAGACCAGAGGCGAACAGGTCCGAATGGAACCGGTGAGCAGACATTTCGTGATCACTGGACAAGTTGAGGTCGTGGACAGATCTCGAGATGGCGTTGATGAGTTTGAGGTGTGTCGTCTACTCCAAGAGATGAGAAACGTTGAGGCAATACGCATGCGAACATACAAAGTAGCCCATCGCCTCAAACTCTACACCGCCGGTCATACCTCCCGGTGCCTTGGGTTTCTCAACCTTTCCTTCATCCACTTCCGAGAGATTCCATACAGTGTTGTTTGGATGACAGAAGACCCAGAAATAATCCCTACAAACGTCAGACAATTCCTGTAGATATGACTTGTATATCCTTGGTCGATGCAACGATTCAATGAATGCGTGAGGGGACACTGGAGCTGCAGGGGATTCTGTCGGCGGAGGAGCAGGGGTCAACAGGAGAGCGCGGATGAGCGAGAAAAAGTTCTTGTGGGGAGCAGGTAGCGTAACGACGTTGGTGGAAGACCCAGATGATTCCCATGCCTCGCGACGAAGGCGGCCACCAGACGAGGGAAGAGAGGATGCTGGATAGATTTCGAACAGGATGAGAAGCAGCTCGACGATCAGCTGACGGGTCGCTACATCGCCGGGTTTCTTGTCAGAGTAAAGCAGCGAGACCAACTGGACGAATGGAGTTGGACATGAACTTCTGAGGGCAAAACACCCGATCGAGGACGTAGAAAGAGCTTTGAAGCATCGCAATAACTCGTGGAGCATTTGATCGTCATGCTGCTCCTCGCTTGAATTTGGATCAAAGCCTTGTTTAGAAAGAGACGAAACATCGAACTCACCGCCATTCCACTTCGAGAATCTCGTTAAGCCTCGTCAGCAATGCACTGTAGCCCCCTGCGCGAAGGAGGTCCTCTGTCCAACTATAAAAAGTTTGAATGGGGAGCAACAATCACTCAAAGGACAAGGTTACCTTGCAGCCTCGTTCCTCAACATAAGTCTCAGTTTTTTTACAACCTCGATGTCGAGCGATGTACTGGAAGACGACGTTAAGATGCTGCAAAACTTGACGGGGGTTATTCCCTTGCCGAGCGCCTTCTCTTTAGATTTACTGGAGACGAGATCGGAGGGGATGACAGGAGCTTGTCCACTAGAGAGTGTTTGTGCGGCATCAGACGATACTCCCCTCTTGTGGGACTTGTCCAAACTGTCTATAGCATGCAGGTCGGTGGTGCTTTTGCCAGCAAGGGCGGACCCCCACAGTCCGGTACGTGTTGGACGGCTATCGGATCCCATGGTGGAAAGAGGGGCATGAGGAGAGGTCATGGATTCGATACTGCGCGCTTTGCGTATGGTGCGGGGAGTAGACGGAGGCGCTGAACCGGTGGACGGGTGGACCGTCAAGACATGGGACGACTTGATCATAGCAGCTTTTACCGTAGCATCCATGTTGGTGAGCTTTGGACGGAGATAGGAAGGGATTTGCAGATCGTCCTGATGACATTTTGTTGGAATGCGTAAGACTTTGGCTGGGATATCACTCACCAAGAGCCTGTCGAATGCCTGGTTGGTGACTACGGATTCGACAGGGAAGTCATGCGATTTCATGGACTTGGACTTTTCATGCTTTGGTCTGTCCTTGTAGGACGTCGGCTTGGATGGTCGGGTCGCTGACACTGCAGATGCAGATGCAGGATCAGGGACGTTCTCCTTGCCGTTTGACAAGTCACCGAGGCTTGTGAGCATGGTGAACTCGGCTGAAGGTAACTTTTTCGAGGGCAAGATGCCTTTGAACATGATCGTAGTGGTAGAAAGTGAAGAGAGAGTCCTAGTTAGGAACGCGGTTCAGATTTCTGGACGCGTCAGTCACGTGACTATTTATTTTACCAAAATATGACAGGATTACATAATTACACTGCCATGGGCGCTGTTTTAGCGTGTGATTGTTGGCTTCTGATTGGACAGACAATTTCCGTGCGATCGGTATATAGTCCACTGTTCACCATGGGCGTCGCACTCGACTTTGCTCCCGCACACCGCAGTACTGTCACCCTCAGTCCTCAGCTTCGTACACTCTCCACAGCCCGTAAGTTGGTTGTTCTCGTTCGTTAATAATTATATAGCTAATGGGACACAGCAGAGACGACTACTAGTATGTGATGCACTGCTACTACTACTTCCTTGAGAGTCTAGCAACGGTGGTATATAAGGTGAGTAGGATAAAAAAATGGCAGTGACTGGTTTCAGACGAGCAAAAGCAAATTCCTGCCCTGAACATGCAAGAGGTCGCGCCATTCAACCGGGCCCCCTCTGCTGTCACGACGGTGCCAGGCGGTTTCCATGACCATCAAAACTTGATGGGCGTTGCCAAACTGACCCTGCTGTCCGACGAGCCTGGCTTTGAACAAGTCGCGCTTGATTGGGTCCTCGCTCAGGCAACCCACCAGATAAATTGGGAATGCGAGCGTCCGATCGAGCGCCGACATTGGCAGCTGACGCACAAGCTGGGAAATGGTGTCGATCGACTGCATGATCTCTGGTACACCTGCAAAGTCATCAGTCCAAGTAACTTGGCTTGTCGACGTTGCCCTTACCCGGAATTGCCTCGCTCAACACCGTGTACAGGTACAAGAGCGCTGACTCCTCGTATATCTTGGCCACAATCTGCCGCGTCTCGACGTCAACCATTCCCGAAATCCCTGCCATTCCCTTCATCCCCGACTCCTCCAAGACAGCTATATCCCTGTGCAACGCCGTTTGATCTGGCTCCCGGCAGTACATTGACTCGTAAGAACGTAGGTGGCTCTCCACGATGTTTCCACGTCGGATCAGCTCTTTCATGCTCAGGCAGCCGTTCCGTATCTCTTGTGCTTTCCAACACGCAAGCGTCGAAATCTCCGCGATACCAAGCAACACTTCGTCTGGACATCCGGTCAGATTGTCCACCCGTAGGTCCGAGTCTTCTTTGGCACTCATTCCCGAGACAGCCGACCAGAAGCCTCCACCTCCACGGTATAACCGTCGATAGAAAGCCAAGTGTCTCGGTATTGTGTGCAGGGTGATCGTTGACATAACGTCTAGCCACTGTCAACAACGAAATCAGCCACAGGTACGGCCTCGGTTCAGTCTCCTCACCATTGTGGCTTTCAGGGCTACCCGTGCGGCCTGACTCATGTTCAGCATGGCCAGTTTTGGGTTCTCGTGCGTGGTGATGCCAGTTTGGACCATCCAGTCATTGGCAATGTCGAGCATCGGCCGCCAGTCGGTCACGCCCCCAGAAAATAAGGAGAATCCAACGAGGTGCAGTGCAGCATTAGCGTGGCCTTCTGTCAATACCCCCTCTCGAGATCTATATAACTGTGCATGGGCGGTATCATAAAACATTATTGCCCGTGAGTTTTCCAGTGTGCCGTTCATTGGTTCCAGTCCTCTAGTTGTCCGGAGCCGCATGTTATGCAGACTGGCTAGCGCACATATGGCGTTTGTTAAGGGGCCCTGGGGATCTTGAGACACGGCCTTGATTTTACTCGTCAGTTCAGGTGAGTCTAGGCCTTAGCCAAGCAATCTCACCGAGTATATTGCGTTTGCACAAGAATTGCTTGGAAAGGCATAAAGCGACCTTCTGACGTGCTCAAAATAGTAGAATACATGTTCGCTCTGCAGCGGATGCGCTGATAGTACGGTCGCTTCGTGGTTAAATCCGAGCGCTTGTGGATTGACGCTATCAAAGGGCTGCTCAAACAGCCCAAGGTCATGTGGTGACGGGTGCGAGGAGAGTGTCGAAGATGGTGTATACGGCGACTGGTTGACGAGTTGCGGTAACGATGGGTCAATCAGAGGTAAGGTTATGCTGAAAGGCGAGTTAAGTGGTAACCCTGCATTTATCTGAGACTGGTTGAATAGGGCTCCAATGGTGCGCGTCGCTCACCGAACATGGACATCATCATCGGGCTCTCGCCTTGGCCCTGCCCTTGGACGGCGTCGACAATGGCTAGACTGGCCGACCCAGCATCGTTAGTGAAGGTAGGAATTATTGATCCGTTTGAAGGACGCTGATATTGATCGGTAGCGAAGACCGTCGAGGTTGACGATGAAGACGACGATGTAGCCTGTATTATAGAAGAGCGTGGTTGACCGCGGATGAGGCCGGCCCGCGTCAATTTTGCCTTGATTCCTGCTTTATAAGCTTCCACAGCACGTTTGTCCTGGTCGGACGGGTCAAATGGTGAGCAAGGGGAGTGAGCTGAAACATACACGCATCCAATCTGGACGTCTCGCCCCCCATCCCAGACAGTCTATCTGCAGCCGTCTGCATGTGTGACAAGAGTCGCCTTCCCGCTGCTCGTCGCATTTCTTCCGGGAGTCTGTCAGGGAGGAGAACATGTCATCAAATGGTCAATTCACCTTTCTGCGCAATCGGCAAGTCCTGTCGGCCGCACTTGGATCAGCTGGTGGAGGGGACGAGGGGAAGAAAGAGGTGCACGAACCAACAACCGCCCCTTCCCGCGGAGGATGGTCGGGGAAGGTCCAAGGACATTTTATTGGGCGTTCCACGCGAGTTCATGTGAAGTGAGTCTACTCCATCCAACGTTTTTGACGTGAGGAGATCGGGGGACGTGTTGGTGGATGTTGTCGCCGGAGAGGGAGACTGACTCCCGTTAGAAGAGGAAAATGACTTCCTGTAAGTCATTGTTCTGCACCAAGTGAGTATAGTTGCGTCAGGGGGATCGAGGGGAGGTGGTTATTAAAAGAGAGTGTGACAGGCGGATTGTCGTCAGGAAGGCAGTGATGGGGATCGGAGGACGAAGGTAGAAAATCGCCGACGGAGGGGACGGTATGAGGTAGTCGGGGATATAGATTGGGCAGACTCGCAAAAGAAAATGCGGTGTGATGGCATTGACACGGACTTGCTAAAGAGGCAGATAAAAAAGAGGAACAAGTGCTAAGGGGTCGCATGTCTGTGCATGAAACCATATTGGTAGGTCATGAAGTAATTGGGTGCGAGTGTTCGGGTACTAACTCCGCAGAAGAGAGGGCTATGGCAAGTTCCCGTCGGTGCAGATCTAGCTGCGACCACGGAGCCACCACCCTCCCGTTTGGTGTACGAATACGTGTAACCCCCTCGTAAAAAGCCCCCAGATTGTGTCAGATGGTCTTCTTGGGAAGGCTTCCTAAACATATTCAACCTTTAACGTATTCGCCTTTCAGGGTGACCTTTGGTTCTCAAGCCCCATTATATAAGCCTCCGAATACAATGGCTATGAGGATTTCGACACAGTGACAATGAGAGCCTTCCCGGAATTCGGCTTCACTGTCACCCTGTATGTACTTCCCCCGTACAGCACTGAAGGTTCGAGAAGTTCAATGGCTATCCCGAACTCTATAATCGACTCGTGACGTGCCCGCGTGGCTGCCAGCCTGTCCGTCGTCAACTGGGTTCGTAGTACGCATGTTCGGTTCCCCGGTATTCGCTATAACCGCGACGAGTCGTGCCCTCGACACCACTTTGGCTGTGAACTTATCTTGGGTTTCTTTCCTCTCTGAGTCTCGTGCGTCATAAATATGGGTCCCCGGCGGCGAGCAGAAATCCGATGTACGAGCGATATAAGCGTTACTGTCGCAACGGAGGCGTGGTTGTAGATAGGGATATCATAGGACGAGTCTGCCGCGAGGCGTCGGTAGCCCCACAATTTATACCGTCTCACCCAGGATGACGTCCGATCAAGTAGGGGGATGGGACCTCCTCCCAGCCACGTAGGAAAAAGCCCTGCGATCGTCTGCATGCGATCGAGCCACGGAGGGCCACCTAGTCAGAACCTAGAAGGGGGGGGAACGATAGTTTGGTGAATTTGAGATCGCCGGCTTCGGTGAAGCGGGTATTCCGGTATAGCTGGGAACGCGTCAATGAGGACGGAGGTAAAACGGGGCCTGCGATCGGACGAGTATGACAAGAAATAACAAATAGAGTAAACCGAACGAGGGAAAAAGCCGCGGGATAACACCGAACTGATGATGGGAGAAAAGTGACATGTCGGAGAGGTAAAACGACAGATATGATTAATTTCTTGAATACCGGGGCTAGACCTTGGCCGATGAGTCGTTCTTTCTAGAATGAGGACAATTCAGAGAGAGGATATTCGGCTGGGCAGGCCACCAGTTCCTCGACTACTACTTACTTATTCTGTCCTTTTCTTGCGACGGGGATCAAAAAGTGGTAAATAATGCCCTCAACTGGACGTCTACCGCGATTTGGCATGTCTGCAAGTCATTTCGCCTCCCCCAACGATGCTTCCGATTCCAGAGGGCGGCGCGGTGGCCCAGATCTCAAGGCACTTCAGCCAAGGTACGCAGCGCATTATTCAGCGCTTCTTCAAGAGTGGCCAATCGAGGGTGAATATGTACTTGAGTCCGCATCTGGGCATCTTGCGCCGAGACATGAATGGAAGGAGACGCCCGACTTATCGACCTCGGATGCCAGGCAATACGTTAACCGGATGACAAACATGTCAACAAGACCGTCACCTTTCACCGTATTGGGGGGGCCAGGTTGTGTTTGCAATCCTTTCGATCGCGTCAGCCCCGGCGTGCCTCCAGCTGCAACTTCGCACCTTCCCCCCAGGGTAGCTGAGCCCTATCGCTTATCCCTGACCACGCCGGGTGCAGGCGCCTGACGGGCCACCAGGTTGAGGGGTGGTGATGATTCGTAATGATTCCGCCAACGGTGTCGGTCCTCGAAGCACAGCACTGTCGCCACTAAACCACCCAAACCCAGCCTGCGTGGAGAAATCCGCGGCGAGAGGACAGGACAACGGCATCTTGCCCTTTTCAGAGAAATCGAGCCCTGGATGCGGCAAGATGGAGAGGTGGCCTCCCCCTCGCCGCATCCGATGATATGATATGATTTGATCCATTTTGATGCAGATTGCCAGGCAACTGCACAATTTCATGTGCGGCAGGAAGCCAATTGTAGACTTATACGAACGATGTCACGAAGAACAACAATATCAGTACTCTGCGCCGATCTAATTATGATGGGTGTTAAGATCGTCATTCACAGCTTCAAGCTTTACCGATGGGCCTTTCCAAAATTTCTTCACGAACTTGAAGTCGAACAACTGTCGTTGATAGCTTTCCCACGGAAAGTGGAGCATGGCTGTGTCCGTGCTTCCATTCCAAAGATCTCCAGTTTGAGCTGCTGTGTCACATCTACACAGGGGATGATGCTCTGGCTGAATCATCTCCAAGTCCAGGAAACCTGGTATATTAATTAGATTGTGGATCCATGGTGAAGCAGATGTAGTAAACTCGTCATCTTGAACTGCGGGTGAGGGGTATTTTTCCATGATGCAGCAAATCAATACAATATAGCCTAGACCGTGAACAGCATTTCAATGAGACAGAAAGTGCTTGTGATGTAGAGTGTGCAGATGAGGCGAAATGGTACAACAAGCCAAATGGAATCATGACATGATCGTGGATGGTGCAATAGTATGATATGATGTGGAGGTAAAGAGATTGAAAGATGGAAAAAAAAATATATCTGAGGTAGATGGACCTTTACACGAGGAGCATTTGCGCCTCTCGCATGACCCGGCGCCAGTCGACGGCTTCCCGAGACCGTTGTTGCCAGACTTTTTGAATCAGATGCGACACCGACTGAGAGTTTCCGACTGAGGGACCCTGCTGCGAGTCCTGGAGGCGCTGCAGGAAGTAGGCTTGATGGTCGCGATCTTCAGTCAGACAACCACATATACAAATGCTGAAGACGACGCTTCGGACTACCGCCCGGCCAGTGTTACCATCCTCGGCGGACCTCAAGCATCTGACCGTATTTTCCACAGCTTCAATGATTTCTGGACATCCTGGGAAGTCTCCAGAGATGACGGAATGAAGGTAGACATGCGCCGATGCACGAAATACTTCTGACGTGAGACGGCGCTGCTTGGAGCGAGCATCGAAGTCGACCTCGAGACCTTGAGGATGCCAGGTGGACTTTTTCAGGATTTCCTGTATCTTTACGCCGCGCTTGACCAGCTCTGGGACGCTGAGGTTGCCTTCATTGATTCTGTCCTCCTTCCAGCTAGCCAGAGCAGCGATCTCTGCGAGGGCGAGCACAATGTGGTTCTCACAGCCCATGACGGACATCATAGAGTACTCTTCCATCGGAGGTACGATCTCGTTTCCAAAAAAGACCTGCTGTGGGGTGAAGAGCTCTTTGATGACGTCCAAGAAGCGCGGTTTTCTAATGAGAGTGGCCGACGCAAGGACGTCAAACCATATCGAGGTTTTGATGATGAAGCGGACGCCCTCTGTACAACTAAGCAGTACTTTGGAAGGGCCTCCATAGTTGAGGACGCGAAGGGAAAATGTACAGGCGGCGTCGAGGAAAGCTTGCCATTGACCTGAGCCCCCCTTGAAGAGAAAGTAGGAGACGAGACACAACCCTGCAAGGGCGTCCCCTTCTGTCTCGGGACTTCTCAGGGAGATCATGGTCTGCAAGCGCCGCAGGACATTTGCATCTTCTGGTTCCATGATACCGGGTCTGTCTTGTTGAGTGCTCTTGCGATGGAGGTTGGAGAGGAGGCAGGCGGCCTGACGAGCATTGTCGCTGGTATGAATCAAATTCCAAATGATGGAGCCGATAGAATCGTTTGCATGAAGGTATTGCATGCGAAGAACGTGTTTCATGTAATAGTCAAGGGCGACGTTTTGGTGATCACCCAACGAAGGGCAGGTGTATTGATCGACGACAGGGGCGGGGGGCAACATATAGTGGGAAGAAACATCTGGGATGTCATCCTCCTCAGGGACGTAAAAATTCTGCATTCTTGTAAAGGGATTGAGACGTTGATGAAGGAACGGATGGGGCCCTGCAAGAAGGGCATTGAGTACTATTATACATACAAATACTTAGTAACGATACGAGGTCTTACATGACTCTAAGCTAGTGTTACCAGAAGGCGAAGAATATGACACAGCAGGAAGGAGGACTTCTGAGTATCCCGCTCGTTCCAGAGGTGAGTCGGGGCTCATCTCGTGCATGATAGGTAGACCTGATAAGAAAGGGCGGGTTGAGTTTTGGCAGGAAAAGTGCAAGGGAGGGGCCTACGATCGTTATCGGGATAACGGTCCGTGCGGAGAGGGTATGAGGACGGACGCTCCTCGTTTGCAGAGGGGATGGAGAGAGTGGGGGTCTGTGGACTGTTGGATGGTGATACATAGTCGGCGGACAAGGATAATATTTGTGGTTCCTGTTCGGCAGCGCGGGGGGCAGAGCCGGAGTGGCCCTTGATCATACCCTGCGATGCGAGGAAAGTCTTGATCTTGTCGCGCAGGTCGAGAACATTACGGTTCTCCTGGGGGGCATGAGACGGGATGTAGCGGAAGATGGGGGGAAGACGTTACCCGAAGCCACTCGGGACGTTTGGCCCCGAAGCCGAGGCATTGGAGACGAAGGCGGACGCAGGTGGAGCAGCTGCCATCGGGATTCATCTGCTCGTCGCATTTCTGGGTGGAGGGTTAAGAGTGGCAAAGGGGGAAAGGACGAAAGGGGGACCTTGCGGCGAATTCTGCAGGTGTAACAGCCGGACTTGGCGCGCACAGCGCCTTTTGACTTGGGCGCTCCGGCCCTCCTTGCCTGAGGGGACTTTGGTACTGGGGGCATTGTCATGAAACGGAGGGGGGGAATGAGGGGGATGTCAGATATGAGGGGGTAGCGGGGACGGGGGACGCGTTGTAGGCATAAGGGCCAAGGTATAAGTAACGTACGAAGGACTCTGTGGTGCTCACTCGAGTTGTTGTGCAATAACAGAACATACTTTCGGGGTCCCTCCTGGTGCCGGCACCCCCGATGGGAATGTTTGTCAAGGCGTCATTTGATCCCGTCCGGTCACGCGCGGCTATTTTTGCCTTTTCTGGACACCGCTGATCCAACAACCACCCACACGACAGACCCCCCCCGTGCCGCACGTTCCTGCCAACAGACATGCATGCCTGTCCGGCCACCTCATTGCCACAATCACAACCGCAGTTAGAATGACCGCAGAGCACCCCCAGCCAAGTGGCAATGTCGATCAGAACATCATGGACTTTCCCAGCCGCTTGCGACGGGACCCGGCATTCATCTGAGTGACCGAATCGGCCCCCAAAGACAGCCACTATGTCTCGAATTGGTTCCGTCGTCAACTTCCGCGCTTATCGCATCTACGCCACTGATCAAACCCATCCTCCAACAAAGTTCATCTTCCTCACAGCCACCCCATCCTCAGAAGCCCCCCTCTCTTCACCCCCTCGATCGAGCAATACGTACCCATCCCCGCAACCCAACTCGGCACCCCTGACATCCTCTCCACTCGCGACGTGAGAGCGGGCGTTACAATTACAACTCAAGCACAACTGACACTCGGTAGATAAGGCCGTCACATACCGTCCAATATCGGAGCACCGCTTGGTCCACTGACGCTTAGGTTCCTGACCTTATGCCTCAGTCCGCTGCTTGACGTGCCTCCGCTCAACCCCACCTCACTCCCTCCTGTCAGCTTCGAACCCGGATTTGCACCCAGATCTCCAGGCACAACACCAGCCCCTGTTCTCCTCGCAATCAGCGCCCGCACCGCGCTCAACCATTTGATCTCCTCTTCCTCGCTCGGCGCGCACAGCAACAGCGTTCGCTTTGTCGTCACTATCTTGAACGTGTACGGCTCGTCTGCCGATTTTCTGTTCTCCGATGATCCAACTGTTCCCTGTGTACCCATCACCGGTGGAGGAATCCCTCCTCCGTGTCTGTGTGACTGCATGTCGAACTCTAGAGCATCCAGAATCTCAGACACAGAGAACTGCCGATGTGGCCTCGTGTCCTGCCAACATCCAGCGCAAGGTACACAAGTCAGCCATCGGTCGTCCATCAGTCCGAGCCACTCAACCCACCATGTGACTTCCCGAGTAAACTAATTTTTCCCCGTATAGCACAAACCATCGTTTGCGCCAATTATGTCGCTTCGATCCACACTTCATCAGGTAGCCTGATACAACTATCTTTGAAATCGCATCTCCCGCCCGACCTGTAGCTCGTGTAGGCGACGTTCCGATCGTTGGTCGGTTCTGCGAAGACGTTGAATATGTCCGCTGAGCACTAGGCGAGATATCTTCCGAGTCGGAAGAGGTGATGTTCTGTGCATGCAACGGATGGGTTGGAGGGGGTGTTATGGTAGCTCTCCGATTCGACATGTCTTGCGCATCGGGTATCGCTACCGGCGTAGTAAGCGACGTTTGAGTCGAAGTCATCATCAGACTCTCGCGTGCGTCCTGAATGGCCGTAACCCAGCGCTGTACCTCTTCCGGGCTCTGTGCCTGGAGATAAAACGTCCTGACAGACGTGACGACCCCGAAAGTATATAAATGCTTCTTCAATGCCACTTGCGTGCACGAGTGGACTTCGGTTAGATTGAGGAGTCGAAGAAGCTTGTATTCTGCAGAGTTCTTGTAGTATGCCAGATGCGCAGGTCGTAACACGAACCATCTCTTCTTCCAGGTCTAAAGAAACGTCCATATCAAGCAATAGATCACTGCTCAGAATAAATCTGACCTTGCGGCGCTCGCCCTTTTTCCACAGATACCCAGACTTGATGACACTTTCATTCAATGAGTCCATGCGCTGGGACTTGTCCGCCGTCTTCCAAGGTCCTTCCTCTTCCTCGTCGTCTTCTTCGGACTCCTCTCCACTGCCAAATGCACGCTCCGCGATCGAGGAGAGGGGTGGTTGTAAGCTGTTTCCAGAGAGCAGCGCTCCGGTGGAACCCATCGATTGAGCATGTGCGGGAGACCCCAAATCTGGTGACAAAACGGAATCCGAATCCGATTCTGTTCCAGACACATGTGCCTGCGCGACGGGTGGACTCTGCGATTTCCCCCAGATCAGACACAAGGTATCAAGGTAAGGGCGGCAAAAAAGCAAGCGATGGATCACACCTTCTTGGGCTTGGCAACCGAGTGTACAGAAAGTTTCCTTTGTATTTCTTGTGGAGAAGGTGGTGGTGCTGTCGAAGGCGACATGGAAACCCAGCAGAACAAACCGTTTGGTTGCGATCGAGACTCGGAACTGTCTCGTCCTTTGTACTGTATGGGCGCAGAGCAACTGACACGGTCTGTCACACCCGTGACAAAAGTCACATCAATTGGACCTCAGTGGGATACCTCGCCGAAGATCTCAGACGGCGCTCGGTGCTAATATGTGCACATTCCGCGGTGAATGTATTGACTTCTCACATCACCATAATGCACCAGAATTTCAACCCTGCCAGTCCTCCTGCCAGCTCTGCTCGTGCAATTGAATTGAAACAGCTTATTGTGATAAGATAATTGATCAAGCAGCAATTTCCTAATCGAGAGCCTGTCATCGAGATAAAGATAAACCTTGATCGATCTGTCGCATTCCAGCTTTCCAACCAACACTGAAATTCTACTTTGACCATGACTTTGACCGTGCAAGAGAAGTTCGACAAGGCTACAAAATACGTCCAGGGTCTTCCAAAGGACGGCCCGTACCAGCCTGATCAGGACACCAAGCTCAAGGTGAGGCGGTATCCTCTTCGCGATCTTGTGATCGGCTGAAACAATCACATCAGTACTACGCATATTACAAGCAAGGTTCGTGCCCAGAAACGATGGATGCTGAGTCTCTCTCAGACTGAACGACGCATGCAGGGACTGAAGGCGATGTAAACGTCCCCAAACCGGGCCTGCTTGACTTTGTTGGAAAGGCTAAATGGTCAGAGCGTTCTCCACACTCCGTGAACGATGCGCAACGTTGACAATATCACGTGTTACTGCAGGTCAGCCTGGGAAGGTGTCAAGGGAACGAGCAAGGAAGACGCGCAGAAGAAATACGTTGAGTTGCTTGTCGCAGTAAGGAGTATCTTGATATCATCCGAGTTCGTTTGATCGCCGAGCTTGATAACAGGACCTTGATAAACTTAAGGACAACTCCGAGGAGCTCAAGAAGTTGCTCGAGGAACTCAAGGCATGACGAGGTCGTCGCTCGTGGTGTATGCGTAATGTAACTGTTGAGGATGGCCACACGTCATTGGTGGACGGTCATTGCAAGTTGCCGATATGATGTCACGGTGTGCAGAGTATGTCCGACTTCAGCATGTCAGCATCATCATCATGCAGCGTGAAGTTGAATGACATGACGGAATTTCTGGAAAGGCGCCACTACAGGCGAGTGCTAAGTTTGGTTGGGTGGTCCAACAACACGAGGCAGATAACGGGCCGGCGTCTGTACGAAATCGAAGTTGGCGCTTTGGCCTTAGGACATTCGGGAACGTCCTGCCGATGCGGCTCCTTGACTAATCGGGACACGATTGATTCGAGTGGCTGGAGGCTGGACATGTTCCGCTTCTCAGAACTTGCAATTGTCGGTAAAACATGTCGCCGGTAAGAGACTCTGGACCTATACAGCAAGGAGAGAGAGAGATCCGAGACATTCCATTGCACGCCTAACCCTCTCGCCTGCTCAAGGGTTTCGACGTCAGCTTCGTATGTATATATCATGTCGGTTCGAAACAGAGCCTTTGAAGGCTTGGCGATGAATACAGCATCCAGCCGCATCTCTTAGGAACGACCCATATAATTAAATGATGCAGTTATAAAAACAGCCACACACCGGCGAACCCGTTCGGTGACCCCGATGACCCGTCGTGCAACGAGGTCGTTTAATATTAGTATGATGTAGACTTTAATCGATCGGTTTTCAAGTCCATATCTATTTTTTATTCGACAAATGTGCTAATCTGCGAAGCAAGGCAGTCATTAAGTAAACGCAGCAGTTCTTGCACCCGTGATGCCGACTTCTAGGCTGATGAGTTTCTTTGAAACACTTTGTTACTGAACTCGATCAATTAATTTAGCCGCCTTTCGCACCATCGACGCCACCGGTGACGTGGCTCAAACCAGGACATCCACACGGCTGTTAACCTTGTTCTGCTGGTCTAGTACGCTCTGGGTAAGAGTACCTGGTACGAGCCAAACCTTTGGGCCTGTCGAGGACTCCGATCTACCTCAATCACTGGTCAGCGAGTACAACTTTGCCGAAAACATGGAATCGCAGGATCCCGGTAGGGATCATCGCGTCCGCAACGACATGTCTCGTTATCGTTTACTCCTTGAAGCTGTCTGTCCTCTTTTCGAACCTCTCAAATTTCGTGCATCATTCGTTTGCCCCGATACGGTAGCCGCCTAGGAAATGGATTCACTCCGGATGCAATCCGCGGTTCCTTGATGGTGGCCGGGTGGCACGCGCTTGGCAAGTTTCTCCAAATTACTCGAGGTTGGCGTATTGTTATTCCTCTCTTCCCTGGACAAGAGCTGTTACGGACGGAGGATTTATTTTACCAGTTCACAACACGATTTTGCCGCGGGTTGTAACGACGAGCTCGAGTCGCGATATCATTTTTGGGCCCGTCTAGACTACAGCCCGCATGACAACGCATCATCTTGACATGTCCACGACTGTGGCTAGCGTCCTCGTGGACTGATATCGAACCCTGAATTTGTAAGTCTCTCGCCCCTTCTCACTGGCAGTTCATCGGACCTTAAGCGCCCCTTTTCCATAGGCTCGTACCTTTGGGGTGCTCCTGACTATTGCGTGCAAGCACGCAGACACTAGACTTTATCGGGATGAGCTTTCGACCGAATGCACAGCACGCCAACGGCAGAAGCCATCCATGACACGCTTGAAATGGACGAGCTCGTACAGGCGTATCACACGGCTCCACAGCTGCCTGCGACGGCCACTGTGACCGTGTAGGATACGGTTCTGATTGGAAAATGAGTCCGCAGGCGTAGGCTGACAATGAGCCGTGTGCAGTCTTGTTCACGTACGATCCTATTCGACCGGATCAGACACCCACTGCGAACGCGCTTGCGGCTTCCCTGGTATGGAACCCTTCATTGTGCCGTCAAACTGTACGTGCCAGACCGCGACCCCCCCTCCCGTTATATCGCCTACTTTACGGCTACGACTGGTTTCTGCGATTCTGCGAAAAGACTCCTCTCGACTAGATGCGCTTACGAACGCGTAGGCCTAGCCCTCTCCTAAGTATGAAAAGGGACGAATTTCACTGGTTCACATCATTTTTTTCCGTTGCTGCCTCGCGTCCGTTACATACTGACTTTTTTGGTGCGCAGCCTTAGCCTATCTCGAGTGGATCCTGAATGAAAAAATCTTTCATGTTCCAGAGAGCATGCCGCCACATCTTCCCCCATTCGAGGCCCTCGGAGGGCTCGGGCAACAGACCGAAAATGAACCATCCAAAAAAAATTATTACACTCTTACTCGGCCTTGTCCGGGGGGAAGGAGGAACCGTCCGAACTTCCGAATCTCCCGTCATCATGACATCTTTTCGAACAATATTTTGCGCCTGCAATGTAGCCGCTCACGGTCCACACGGGCGTATGCTTCGCGGCAGCACTAGACCTACGGTGAATCAATCAACCTGGACTCAGCCATGTCCGCATTCATTTCTTGTCTTTTTCTCTTTTGTTCTTTCTTTCTCCTTTCATCGATCTCACGGTGACAGGGTCCGGCATCTTACCTTAAGAGCGGCTAACCAGATCCGAACTACTTTGTAGGAGGTTCGTTCCGCCGTCACCCCGAACCCCTGGGCCTCTTCGCCCATATAGGGCCACAGTAGCAAAGTTCTCGCAGTTGCCAGGCACGGTACGAAATAGCACAAGGGTCCGATGCTCCGTTGAGGATAGATTGACTATATATGACCGTGAGCGAGCAGAAACACGTTGTGCCGCCGGCAGTGCTGTAAATGCAGTTCGCACCGCTTTCGTTTTCCCTCTCCAGTCGTGACGACGGCCCATCTTGGCTTGATTTGTGTATACTGTTCCAGCTGCCGAATGACGTGAGAGATTCAAATCGGTTTGAAACGTACGCAGTTACATAGGGCCGTACGACAGGGTATCGAGATAACAACTCCATGAAAAGAGTAACAATACACACACTTGTCCAACGCGATACAACACAGCATAGCGCATACAGTGACACACAATCCTCGTAAATAAAGATGTCTGGGTACATTCGAGTGGTCCCGCCCTGGCGGTAGGAAAACGGTACGTCACGAGAGACGTCCAAGATCGGGGTTTGCGATAAATAACGACGGACGAGGAGCAACGCCGTACTGTATAGTTGGTCTGGTCCGTGATGGTACTTCCTCACGGCGCCGCGTGTTTCTGGGGGTAGGAGTTTTCTCTAATTCCAATTCTTGAGACAATCTGTACTCGTATGCCCTTATTCTGTTGGACACGACGGCTCCCCTCTTGGGGGATGACAGATTCAAATGTGGTGATATCAGAGGCTGGGTGGGCATCTCAGCCTCGATCTCCATAGACCGAGCAGGGACTGCCGAGGGCAGCGCTGATCGTGGCGGATCGACGTGGGCCAAAATGCTTGACGGAGCGCCCTCGGCAGGCGCAGGGTTGTCAACAGCGCTAGTAAATATACCTTGTTCGGTTATTTCGGCGGAACCCAGCGATGGCGCCCGCCGCGAGCTCGATCTGTCAGAGGCGAGACGCTGAACTATGTCGTAGTTGCCTCCGAGGTGCTCCGCAGAATAGGTGTTTGCCGTGCGACCACTGTGGGCAGATGACAATGATCTACCATGTCCGGCAGGTATATCAGCAAGTGTATTGTCATCAGACAGTGCAGGCGCAGCAGACGATTTCTTTGACTCTTCATTTGAAGCGAGTGGAGGGGCGGGCGTTGGGTCTCGGAAATCTAGAGGCTTGGATGACGTGATCGAAGTGCGACGGTCAAGGAATGGAGATTTCGTTATGCGTGTCCACCAGCTATCATGACGTGATATGGAGGGTGAATAAGAGGAGGTAGAACCCGAAATAGTCGAATATCGAGGAATGAATGTAGCGGTGTGTGGGTCAGAGCAACGTGTAAGCGTGGGGCTGTAGGATACTGGAGATGTGCTAGCCGGTGGGGTGAGTGTGGCATTGTCCACACGACAAGATATAATTAGTTCTTGGTGCGAACGTTCTCGCAGAGACGGGAGCGAATCAGACGCTTCCGTGAGAGATGTGCATGAGACTTCTCTGAGAGGAGTAAGCATGATTGAGGATTGAGGAAATGGTTGAACGGAATCCTGAGGACCCAACCTGGGCCGCTCAGAAATAGCAGTTTCGCCACTCCTCGGAATGCAGTTATCATAATCTGCGTCCTTCTCGGGAACGCCTGGGAGTAATTTGAGATCATAATAGTCGTCGTCCAAGAAGGGGTCTTGGAAGGGATCGGTATACGAAAACGAACTTGGGTCTTTCCGATGGATCGGATGCGAAGTAGCGCTGCGACTTCCTTGACGTATCAGATCTTCTTCGCCCCTCTCACGGAGATTATCCATCTTCTCCCACTCGTGATTTCCTTGATCTGCTTCAGATCCGCCAGGCTCGCGGCCAATCACCCCGCGTACCAGTACACCAACAGAGCGGAGGGACCAAGCGCTTGTCCCCTCACTACCCTGCCTGTGCATGGCGCTCGAGGGTCCAACCCAGCCGAATGATCTGGCGTCCTCATCAGAAAACATGTCCCTTCGCGGATGGTGAGATCTGGAATCAAATTTGTTGATGCCAAGGTGTGCGAGAATGCCCGTCATCACACCTAGCCCGTCAGCCGCCCTGCCCGTTTCAACATCCAGGCAGTCGAGATGTGCAGCCTCTGGTTGAGAGCCACCGACTGATCCGTCGTCCGAGAGTTCGGTGTTATCTTCCAGTGGCAAAAATCTCCCGGTTGCCTGACCGTCGCGATTGCGTGCTCGTTTCACGTAATACATCGTCCCGAGTCCAACTGCAACAAGCCCAAGAACCCCAAATGTTGTGCCCAGTGCGATGGCGATAGTGCGGGCCCTCGAGCCAGTGGACGACCCAGAAGTGTACGGAGGACCGCCCGGTGCGCCCCCAGGAGCAGCAGTACTCGTCACTCCACCGTTGGGATTTGAACCCGTCTTTGAGGGCTCCGGCAATGAGGTGATGGCAGGCGTTGAGTCGGGAGAGGGCGCGGTGTAAGACGTTACCATCGAGGACGTCGTCGTATCGTAGATGAATAAGGATGCCGATGCAGGGGAGGAGGAGCCATACCCTAAGGTGGCAGTTTAAGCATGACCATCTCAGCGAAAGCGCGATCCTTGCTACTCACCAAAGCAGAACAACACATACCCACCTGCTTGGACTGCAATGTGGTCCTTCCTCTGACCTAGCTGCGCGAGAGCCGCAACACTGCTCCAGACCATGGGGTTCTGGCTGGTGTCCAAGACCCAGCCGTCGCTGTATGTCGTCTGGAGCTGTGCATCGCCGCCTCCGTGGATGAGGACTTGGCTGGTGAGAAGGACGACCGCCGCAAAGTCGCGACGAGGGCTCGGTAATGATTTATCTGAGATGGAGACTTTCTCCCACATGGGAGGACTGGTCGTAGTATCTAGGGACCACACGGTGTCCATGGGCACGAGCTCAGAGCACGACGCGCAGTATCCTCCGAGGACCAGGATGCGTCCGTCGGGCAGCGCGAGCGACGCGTGACCATAGACGTCGGGTGGAGCACTGTTCGAGGGTGGCAATTGGATGAACTCTGGACCAGATGGGTTGAACGCGTAGTGTCCGCTGAATGCATTGCCAGAACCGTCTGCCTTTTCGCCGCCGATAATCCATACCTTGCCATTCGTATATGACGAGGAGTGACGAATTCTGCGCATGGGTTCGTTCTCCCAATTCTGTGGTTCCATGAGGAAAAATGGACCGGACTTGCCGGAGGTCGTGAGTAGACCAGAAGAGTCATTGAGTGTCATAAGGACTTCCTGCGAGTTTGGACTGGGTTGGCCCCCAAAGAGTAAGAGCTCGGTGGTACTGAAAGCGGACAAGGTGTGCCAGGCGACGGCAGGCGAAGCGTTTGCGGAGAAGAGCTGCCACGGAGGAGACGAGGAATTGAATGATATGGAGAGATCGAGGACTAGCAGGTCGGATAGCTCTGGGGCAGAGCTATACGTGTAGGAGTTGGATGGATCGCTTAG
>JBBPOM010000437.1:0-26575 GCA_038091455.1 Leccinum uliginosum
ATTCCAAACCCGTCTTGCGGTATGCCACGTGCTGCGTCTTGAAATGCGCAACCTCGGCCCGGAAGATGGTCCAAACGCGCAGGTCCTGTGAATGTCACGTTCAACATCCTGCAGAATTGAAAAAAAAAGGGGGGGGGACAACGCACCTCGTACAACACCATGAACAAATTATCCAACCACCGCTCGCACAACCGCTTGTTCGTAAACGAAAACGCATCCAGCTCCGTCCCCGCCTTTGCAGGCTCGGTCGCTCCTTCCTGGTCAGGCGTTGCAACCTGCGCCGCCACCACTGGCATCGCCGGAGGACTCTGCAGCGCGTGTTCCCCGTTCTCCTTGCCGGTCTGCCCGTTCACCAGTCCTTCCCCAACAACCTCCCCATTCGCAGCAGCCGCCAACTCCTGCTCGATCTCCGACTCGGTCGACACCCGGATGATCGGAATACCCCCCGGCACGCCCATTTGCCCCTCTGACATCCCAGACCCTTGCGAACTGCTATGCACACCCTTCGTTGACGCGTCGTCGTCCGCAGCTCCAGGCGTGGTGTTCAACGTCAGCCCTTCGCCCACCTTGCCCTTGCCATCGCGCCTCACAACCGTCCCATCCTCGTGAATGACCACGTCCCCCACGTCTCCATCTTCCCCTACCTCGTGCACGTTATCGTGCGGGCCATACCCGCTCTCCCCCGTCGCGATGTGCAGATCTGCTTGCGACTTTTGCATCCGGTACTCTTCCTCCATCACGAACACGGCACTCCGAGTCTTCAACAGCTCGTCCCAGCCAATGTCGGACACGAGCCGCGTGAGGAGGGAGTACGCACGCGCCCAGGTGCCTCGAAGACCGGGAGCGGGGAGACGGAGCAGGGCAGGATCGGCCTAGGTAGACACAAAGGTAGTGAGCAGGCGACGGGTGTAGAATGCGGACACGCACCTCATCATCCTCCGTCTTTTGCTTTTCGGGCAAAATGTCTCCAATCTGCCTTTTAAACGGCAAATGCACGCGTGACGTCTGAACCGGCCGATGCACGTCCTTGCCATTATACGTGAACATCGGACACGAGTTGAGCGTGAGCAACGCCTTCGGGGGGAGCGTTCAGCAACGAAACAACAGCGCCGAGACCCAGACGCACCGACTCGTAGTCCTTGCCGTCAATGTACAACTCCGTCAGCTTCTCCCACGTCACAAACTCGCTCGGCGCACAATTGACAGCCTCCCTCGCCAGCTTGAGCGCCCATTCCGCCTTGCCTTTTGAGCGCAGAAAATCGCTCTGGACGTGTAAAAGCGTGTACGAATGTGGCGTGTGCTTGATCGCAGCCGACATGATCTGAACCGCCTTGACTTCTTCGTCTTGTTGGGGGTCAGCAACTGACCAACTGACACGAACACGCCAACGCACTCATCCCGATATAGCTCTTGGCCAACAACGACGCCACTTCAGGTTCTCTGATCGCCAGCTTTTCGAATAGATTGGCAGCTTGCTGATACCGCCCGCTCGCTCCGAAATACTTCATCACCCCAGCGGTCAGGTGGTTCGACACGACCGTGGCGACTTGGATCTCGGGATCTGAGCCTACTTGCCAGCCTATATGCGCGCGCGAGCGTGAGTGGACAAGGATAAGAGAGAGTGTGTGTGACAAGACACCTTTCATAAACAAAGCCTCGACGGCCTGCAAAAACCTCACCTCCCCCTCGCTCGACGTGATCGGATCCAACTTGCGATACGCGTCCAACCAGTACGTCGGATCATCCGAATACAAGATCGCGCGCAGCAACGCAGACACGTACGTCTCTTGCCAAATCTCTGGCGTCGCTTCGTGTCTGGCGCAGCGTGAATGGGGGGTCGTGACAAGGTAGAAGAAAGACGCACCGCTCCCCACGTAAATCAACCACGTACGCCTGCACTCCTCCGGGAATCTTCACGTCCACCCTGACGTCCACGCGCGAAAACGCATCGAAACAGCAATAACATCCGTTCCGAACTTTCCACGTCGTCCCCTTGGAGAACCAGGCTGGGCTGTCCTCGAGCTCGTACGTGAGCGAGTTGATGTATGCAGCAAGAGAGGCGGAGGAACTGGCGTCGACGCCGGAGACATAGTGGAAGGAACCGAGCTGGCGGGCGAGAGTTGTAACGAAATCAGCGTGAAACAGAACAACACTCACGTCCCGCTGTCCAGCCCTCCCCACACTCTTCACGACGTGACACAAATCAGGCGGACCGAGTTCTCTGAACGTCGCTGCGCAAGGTCAACGTCTCAATAGAAGATCTTGCAGAAAAAAAAAGGACTTGCCTAGACTTTCGGTGCGGGCCGTCAAGGCATCCCCAATATCGACCTAAGCAAAGTCAAGGAAGGAGTGACGGCTAGCACGAGTAGACTCACTTCAAACAACTCTGGGACGTCCTTGAAGGACGCATCCGCCATTGTCGTCGAAACGCGCACTGACGATTGTGATGATCTCAGTTGTTTCCGAGGCGTGAGACTTCTGTCTACTCGATTTCATTTTCACGTACAGTTCCAAACAAGACAACTACGGATAGAGGGTAGGTAGCAACAGAGAAACCATTTATGATACCGCTGGTACCTTGAAAATCAGGATCGCAAACCAATCGGTCTGCGAGCTTGTACTTTGAGACAGAGCGAACAAAGAAAAAAAAAAGAAAAAAAAAGAGTGGGGAGCCACCGATCAGGTGAAGGCGAAATGCGAATTATATGGGTAAAACAAGGAAGAAATTTACCAAAGAAAACAGAATCCGACTTTGCATACATGTTTACTTCTTGTTCAAGGTCAGAGTGCGCATGGATTCCTCCAATATGTCGGTCAGACAGTCCTTGCACGACGGCCGGTCCGTCTTTGCGGACGACGGCGCAAGCGAGGGAGTGGGCTGAGACACGCGGGAAGGTAGAGGGGGGTCGACATCGACGACCCTGACGACGGCGCTCCCTTCGAGCACCTTGCGCACCTTTTCTGCGTCCCATTGCTTGGGCGCAGAAGCGTGGGAGGAAGAACCAGAAAAGGCCTCCCAGAATGCATTGCCCAGCTTGCCAAGGAGGGTTTGGCTGGCAATTGCTGCTGCGGCTGCCTGTTCTTTCGAGGGCAGTCTGGGCGATGTCGCAGAAGCGGACTTGGGTTTGGAGGCGGAGCTGAAAAAGTGGGGCCTGATGTCTGCAGCCAAGCCGTGGGGCTGTGACATATGCTGTGGTTGAGGCTGTGGATGGTGGGCATGGTGCTGCGCAGCCATCTTGCCCCAAAGCTGCATGCGGTACGCGTCGAGAGTCTTGAATGTAAAAGGGTTGGTGTCGGAGAAGGTATCAAAAGCGCCAATGCCATGGCTCAAAGAGGAGTTGAGGGTGGAGACGGCAGGGTTGATGTTGGCAGCGCCTTGTTTCTCGATGAGGCCGCGGAATGCGGCAGGGTCGAGAGCAGGATTGATATTTTCCTGTGCGATCCGAGAACGGATTGTTTCTTCGTAAAAGATGGAGGGTTTGAGAATTGGAGAGAAGGGTGTGGGAGAGGGTTTCGAAGCGAGGACGGCGATAGGAGGGACAAAAGTGGTGTGTACGGGGGTGACGCCCATGCCCCCGAGACCGCCCCAAAAGGCACGGTTGCTGAGCCTGGGAGAGGTGGGAAGATCCTTGTGAGTGTTGGGAGTGACGACGGTGACTGCGGATGCAGCAGGGGTGGGAGTGGGAGGAGGAGAGGCGGGCATTGGAGGGAGGTCGGCGGGGGGAGGGAGGTCTGGGAGGGCGCGACCCTCGAGGAGACACTTTTTGAGGGCAGAAATCTCCTGGCGGAGAGCGATGTTCTCTGACTTGGACGTGCCGAGTTCGGACCGGATGGCATCGATGAGGCGATCACGCTCGGCGATGTCGCCCTCGAGTGTGGTGATGTACTCTAGAGAGCGAGTGAGAGGGGCGCATGTGGGGGGGAATGGAGGGGAATACCTTTGCGCCGTACGCGAAAGTTGCGGGCGCTGATCTTGTTGCGGAGCTGGCGTTTCTCCTTGCTGGACATTTTCTTGTACTCTTCGGGGCTTGGACGCCAGTCCTCGGGCTCCAAGATCCTGAGAGGTGAGGAATCCTTCTTTGACTTTCCCTCCTTGTTCTCCTTCTCTGGGAGAGATGCCTTCTTTATGCCACCAGACATGACGGTGCCCTTGCGATTTGGCCTGGGCTTGGGGGTGGGTGGAAGGTCGTCGTCTGACTGTGCCTCATCGTCGTCAAAGTCTGAGAGAGCCTTTGATGTTGCGGGTGTTCCGACGAGCTGTGGATCTATAGCAAACGAGGAAAAGGGAGAATGGGAAGAGTTTGATGAGGAAGGTGCGGGAGAGGGAGCGGGGAGGGCGAGGTCGTAAGTTGGTGGTAACTTTGTAAAGTCGTCGTCTAGAAAGAGCGAAAAGAGCGAATCGTCCTGCGCTGAATTTGCACCGTCGAGATTGAAAAAGTCGTCGATTCGGTAAGGCTCGAGCATGATGATAGATGATGATAAAGTAAACAAAGACATTATAATATTATTAAGTAATAACTACCGGACATTGCCGGATCACGTCAGGCGACGCGTCATCCCCTTTGGTGGCTGTGTACATACCGGTCGACCGGCGCGGGTAGCGAAAAGCGTATAGCATGATCGAAAGAGGGGGAAGGTCGTGTAGCCGCTCGTACAACTGAACGGCGAGCAAGGGGTCGGGAAAGGATGACTGCAAGGCTGTCGTCATCCTGTCCATCTCGGCAGTCTCGATCGGCTGCGGAACGTGAGGGGGCTCGATGTGGTCGTAGACAGTGAGGTCAGCAGGGAGGTAGCTAATGGCACTACTACCGAGTCCAGGAGAGAAGTGTGACGTTATCCTATTGGGTCAAGATGTACTCCAGAAGACGACGGACTGCTCGCGTGCCCTCGCCGTATATGACTGCGACATCAAAGATACCGAACAGACAGTATGCGACATCTTCTACTCGCGTCGTCTCGCGACTCGAAGCCAGGTACAACTTCTCGCGCACCCTGGTCAGCCCTGGCTGAAGCGTTGCGAGGGCCTGAGTAGCAAAATTGGTTGCCTGTTCCATCTCGGAGAGGATTAGAGGCGATTCCTTGTGGTTGAACAACTCGACATCCAGGTATGGTTTCCAATCTTCTGTATAGAATTGTACAACCTTTGATGCGACGTACTCTTGATATGTCCATCCACGGGTGTTCCAGATACTTTCCCACAAAACACCCTTTCTGTGCGATTTGGAGTGAACACCGAGAAGATGAACGATCGTGAGCGCAGCGCGACGATACCACTGAAACATGGCAACAATTGATTCTTGCTGAACTCCCTTGTCGCTCTGGTTGAGACTTTACGAGGTTGCAAAAGCTGACGAGTTTGTTGTTCGCAGGGATGCAGGGAGTCCATAGATCAGGGTATTCTCGACCATTTGAAACGATGGCTCGGGTGTGAGAACATCACATATTCATAGAACTTCTCCATCCACCTCCTGCTGGATGCGCACCTGGTCGAGCCGATCGCGGATAATCATGGAAGACCGCAACTCGTTGAACATGGAGCACTCCTCGAAAGCTGCCTGTTGCATTTTCTTATCACAGAGACGACCCGTGGTGGTGTCGATGAGAACATGGGGAATGACACGTGTTGTCTGTTCGACGACTTTTCGGATCAGTGGAGTCGTGTCGAGATAATGACCCCGCATGTCTGTCGACACAAAATCAGCCCATGTCGTCTGCACAATAAGAACGAGAACAACTAACCTTGAACTTGTGGGTCAAGCGAATTCTCCATCTGTACAATAACGCATGTTTCCTTGTGCATCCCTTGTAGTTTGATGGATCCCGTTCAATGATCTGGCTGTACAGTCAGTGCCGTCCACTTGGCATGCCGTGCAGATCAATTTATACCTGAGTGACATTTATGAGTTCGTCCTCCAACAAGCCTGATCGCGCCTCGCAGCATGTCACTATGATGTCCCTGATATATGTCGTCCATCCCCGGGCCGTCAAAACTACCTCCGGATGCGAGGGATTCAGCGACAAGACAGCAGAGTAAGCCGAAAGAGTTCCGTCATGGTTCTTGGAACGTGACGCTCCATCTTCAATCTCCCGAAGCCTCATCGTTGCACGAATTCTGATTGTAGTGATTGAACATTTTCGATCTCCTGAGTCGATACACAGCGGTGCACGAATTCTGATGGTTGTGATTGAATATATTTCAGCCAATCAATGATTAGTTTGTTATCCCACAGATCCTCAGACTTTGCGTCCGTAATATGTTGTGCAGCATCATATATGCGGCCCTCGGCGTACAATGTTTCGCACTGATACATCTTGTCATATACACGGACGGCACATTTGCATGTGGCGAATTGATTACCGAGTTCCTGGACAGATAGCTGGAGCTCGTTAAATTTTGGTGCGATGGATACTGCAAATGGGTCAGAGCATCGTCTGTTGGAATGATTAGAAATGCACCTGAGCTCTTTCCGGGTAGATCAACGTCTGCGCGTAATGCCCTGATGGTCTGGATTAATCGGTCAACCGAGCCTTGAGATGCTACAAGCACGCTACGGAATTCCTTGTCCGATTCATCGAGATGAGTGATTTTGCGATCTGATGATGAGAATGTTAACGAAGTGGGGTGGAAGGCGGAGAGAACGCACTTGAGCTCTCTTTGAGGATCTCTTTTTCCTTGTTGGATGTAGCAAGCTGGGTACGTAGTTCCTTTAGAGTTTTCTCGAGATTCGCTATATCGTCCTCTGATGGAAACGAATGTCGACGGAGGAGAGCCATATAGCTGAGGAACTTACTTTGACGGGAGTCCCGTGCGCATAGGAACTGGACTGAGTCTTCAACATCGTTTTTCGCAACCTTCAAACACTGAATTTCTTGCTCCCAGCGCACTTGGAGCAAAGGACAGATTGTCAAGGACGTGATCTCACACGAGTAGTGTTACTCACATCGTCGTGGTAAGCTGAGGGAAGGATGTCATAAAGACTCCTAAGTGTGAAGTTCTTGCCTCCAGCGGTCGCGATGGCGCATGGCAAGATGGTCATGGACCCGATGTCATGGGAGTGGTGGATGACGTCCCCAATTTGTTGATGTGTCTTGGTGTCCCAGAATGAGAGCGATGAATTAGCGGAGGCTGCCATGATTGTATCGTTGCATGCCAGTGCGATACATTTTGGTCTGTCGTCGCTCTGAATGGGCCATTTCGCGAGCGTGTTCCTGGTGGACACATCAAGACTGTGAATGTCGCCGCCTTTGGACAAGGCAAAGAGGCGGTTCGAGTCGCTGGCCCAGGTGAGGGATCCGTTCAAGAACGAGTAGACTTGAATTGGAAAGTCTGCGAGGAGGTTGCTACCCTCGTAGACCCGAACAGAGTCTCGATTGCCCGTGGCAGTAGCGATGCGTCGTCCGTCAGGAGAGAACTTGACCGCGACCACAAAAAACTCGTGTTTGAATGGACCAAGGAGTCGTTCGCCATCGGAAAACGACCAGACACTGAGCGTCTTGTCATCTGCTCCTGTCGCAATTTTCGTCCCATCAGCTGAAACGTCCACCGCACACACCCAAGCGTTGTGTGCTTGGAATTCTGTCACTTTTTCGTGGCTTGTCGCATCCCAAACGATTACTTGACCCCTCTCCGTCCCACAGACGATCGACTTGTCATCTTGCGTGACTGCCAGGTCATAAATCGAACTCCCAACGTTCATTGGCTTCCCAACTTCCTTGCCATCCTCCACTCCCCATCGTCGAATTTTCTTCTCCCATCCCCCATCAGCAAAAAAAGCAACCGAACGTATCTGATCTTGACTAACGATTTCGACTGGATTCGTGTCAGTTGCGACATTGGAAGTGGAGTTTGTTCCATTCGATTCCAGAGTATCCATCGTGACCTCTCTTTTTTCGTTGGTCACCGATGCATGCACTTGCTGACTGCTGTCCGAGGGATGTGGACTGTCCGCCCTACTCGGATCTGTTGCTCTTGTCAGTACCGTTCATCAATGGCATTGCATACGTACTACTCACTGTGGAGCTTCTTCTTTCGGAGCCACGACATACTGCGTCAGGTGCAAAGAGAATTTCTGGTCGTTCACACACAGTACGCCTTTATGGCGGTAAGTACACTGTGTCCTGGGCGCTCATTTCATTGATATCTTACTCACCTTTATGCGCAAGTGTCGGCGTCGGTATTTGATCGTGAACGAACTCTTTGGATTGGGAATACTCGTTATCAAGCCTTTATATTACATGCGAGTCTGGTCCCCCTCGCTCACTCTTCTGGATCGAAGACGGCACAGGCGAGAGGAGGCGGCCGCGAGAAGTCGCGAGCGTTCGACAGAGCCTTGCTATGTCTTCCTCGTACAGCATGGTGACGAAACCACCAGGCTGGCCGTGCAAACCATAACGTCCTGCTCGCTCGACGATTTCCTTTATTTGAGATATGAACAACGGCCTCTCTTGACCGTCATACTTGGAAAGGGTTTCGAACACGACGTGTTTGATCTTGCTGCAAAACACAGCACATGAGTGACGGGTCCGTGGGGGTCTCATTCAGAACGTGCGTACAGGTTGAGTCCCATTCCGACCGTTTAAGAGCGCAGCCAGGCTAATAGCGCTGGCGAGTGAGAAGTTGGTTATGGTACAGCCACTCGGATATGTCCACTCCCTAAGATGCCTCTGACTCGCTGTGTCGGTGTGAAGGAGCCTGGAGCGCAGCCTGCTCGAATCGTATCTCGGGTGGCAGTCGCCCAAAATCCATTTTCCTTGTAAACTTTCGCGTGGAAGTTGTGCAGAATTCGCCGAACCTGTGAATTCCCACGGTTGATCTCCCTAGCACTGAGATGGACTCGGAAGGTGATCATCAAGTTTCATGTGCTTGTGCAGCTTTTGACATCGCGCAGTCGACCAGTTACACTCATCTGCAGACGCTCTGTTTGCCCGCTTCCAGGAAGGATGCGATCCTACTCTCATCGATGAGGCAATCGACCTTGATCGCAAGGCGCTGAAACTTTGCCCCCCTGACCACCCCAAACGATGGACTTGCCTGGATCAGCTTCAAACTCATCTTTCTAGCCGTCATAAACAAACGGACATAGAGCAGGCCATTGTCTTTGCGCGAGAAGCACTGGACCTCCGTCCACCCGGGCACCCGGACAGGTTGATGTCTTTGAACAACGTCGCCATTGCTCTCGCAGATCGTTACAAGGAACTCGGGGATATAGCAGACCTCGACGACGCAATTCTCCTCGGGCAGGAAGCACTCGATCTTTGCCCACAGGAATTCTCAACCAGGACATTGTATCTAAACAATATGTCCCTGTACCTCTCTACTCGATACGCGCAACTCGGCAGGGCAGCAGACTTGGACCAGTCCATTGTCCTAGCCCAAGAAGCTCTTGATCTTTGTCCAGAAGATCCCTCGGATCGGTCAAAGTGTCTCAACAATATTGCGCTTTCCTTGACCGTTCGGTACCAGCAGCTCGGGGATATGGCAGACCTCAACGAGGCGATCGAGCTGCAGCGAGAAGCACTTGACCTTTTCCCCGCTCGCCACATGGACAGATTGACTCATTTGAACAATCTTTCGTTTGCTCTCTCCACTCAGTACCAGCAGCTCGGGCACGTCGCAGATCTAGAGGAGGCGATCATCATGGGGAGAGAGGCCCTCGATATTTGTCCACCGGGCCACCCAGACAAGGCAACATTGATAGATAATGTTGCGTGCCACCTCTCCACTCGGTACCGCCAGCTCAACGTGATGGCAGACCTTGACGAGGCGATCATCCTTGGACAAAAATCACTCGACCTTCGCCCAAAGGGCCACCCAGATCGATCAAGATCTTTGAACAACGTTGCAGTGGATCTCTCCGTTCGGTATGGGCAGCTTGGGAAACTGGAAGACCTTGATCAGGCGATTGTTCTCGGGAGACAGGCACTCGACCTTCGCCCACGAGGCCACCCAGACAGGTCCATGGCTTTGACAAACCTTGCAAATTATGTCTCCACTCGGTTTGAGCAGTCCGGGGGAATGGAAGACCTCGACGAGTCTATAAAACTTGGACGAGAAGCTTTAGACCTTCGCCCAAGAGGCCACACACAGCGCTCAACGTCTTTGTTCAATCTTTCCCTTCACCTCTTCTCTCGTTATAACGAGCTCGGGCGGATGGTTGACCTGGACGATGCCATTGTTCTCACGCAGGAGTCGCTCGATTTGCGTCCACCAGGTCATCCTGGCCGCTCAAACCCATTGGCTAGTCTAATTTGCTTCTTTCGTACACGGTTCGAGCATTCGAATCAGTCGGAGGATCAAGACAAACTATTCGATCTATGTATCGAGTCGGCGCGCGTACAAGAAATGGTATCCTCAGCTGACTTGAATGCCACTAAAGCGTGGGTCGATGCAGCGGAGCAATTCCATCATCCCACCACAATTCTCGCATATGAAACCACTCTTCGACTACTCGTCCACCATCTTGCAACTCTTCCTTCGTTACCCGAAAACCTATCCATCCTCAAGCAGCTTGCATCGTCGCTTGCCGTGGACGCTTTCTCAGCTTGTCTCCGCAGTAGCCATCCTGAGAAGGCAGTAGAGTTGCTAGAACAAGGAAGGGGAGTCTTTTGGAACCAGGTCGCCCGCCTCCGCTCCCCGCTGGACGATGTTATCGCATCTGGCCCAGAGGGGGAGATCCTAGCAGACGAATTCAAACAGACGACCTCACATATTCGCGATACGATCAATTCGCCTGGCCCTGATCAGCACGATCAGTTGTGTCACCTGAACTACGAAATGAAGGGAATAGCGGCGAAGATCCGCCAGCTGCCTGGGCTTGAACGTTTTCTTCTCCCATCACTCTATTCTGATCTCCAACGCGCAGCCACCTGCGGACCTGTCATCATCGTCAATGCGAGTCGTTATAGCTGCGACGCACTCGTTATCCTTGTTGACCGAGATCCTGTCCATATCCCATTGAATATCACGAAAGCTCGGGTTTTAGATCTGACATCTAAAGTCCGATCGTTGACATTTCGTGCAAAGATAATGGACGTGAAGAACGATCTTGGTCGTATTCTGCGGGAACTTTGGGACGATGTTGTCTCCCCGATCGTCGGTTTTCTCCAGACGACGTTACCAGTCCGGTCTCGCATCTGGTGGTGTCCTACCGCCGAGTTTTCTCTCCTACCACTGCACGCTGCTGGTCCGTATCGGAAGGGGGAACGGAATCTTGCTCACCTCTTCGTCTCTTCCTATACCACGACACTCGCAGCTCTCATCAGAGTCAGACAACACAATCTATTGAATTCTGCGATAAAACGCGTTATCGGCATCGGTCAGGCAAATGCCAGCGGGGAGAGCGAACTCGTGTCGGTCGGAAGCGAACTGGACATCGTTGGTCAGAGGATCGGAGGTGCCGCCACGTTCAGCCGGATAGAGGGCCCGGAATCGAATATATCGCGTGTCTCTCGGGAGCTCGTCGAGAACGAATGGGTTCACTTTGCATGCCACGGTCTCGCAAACCGAAAAGACCCGTTTGGTTCGGCGTTTGCTCTCCACGACGGCAGCTTCAACGTCAAACACATCATGGGACTCGAGTTGGAGAACGCCGAGTTCGCATACCTCTCTGCCTGTCATACCACTGTTGGGGACGATCAGAGTCCAGACGAAGTGATCCATCTAGCGTCGGCGATGCAGTTTGCCGGATTCCGATCGGTTATTGGGACGATGTGGGCCGTGGACGATGCGGAGACGAACAAGATCGCGTCGATGTTTTATGATAACATGAGGGACGAGACGGGTCGTTTGGATTATACCCGCGCCGCTTTTGCACTGAACAAGACGATGAACGCGCTACGCATCCCGCTCGATCAGCGGATTCTGTATGTGCACATTGGTGCATAGTGTATGTCTTCGTTTCCGTGTTTGTTTTTCATGCTGTTTGTCTGTTACTACCGTGACTGATCCCTTGCTATGACAATGCCAAAAGTGCCAGGTTTGTTCAACGCAATCTGGATTTTACGTTGTGTCGCATGGTCATGCATCTCTGTATGATCGGGCGTTTCGAACGGTCATCCGAATGTGACTGAAGTACTGAACCGTCGATGCATCCGTTCATCGCTATCACGTATGCCGAGGCGCGCTGGACTGGGGAATCGGTGGTGAGCCTCGGTTCCAGCACCAGCTCTCCTGGATAGACGCTTCCCGTTCAAACATATCATGTTGGAAAACGCCGAGTTCACACACCTGACTTCATGCCATACGACGGTAGGAGATGATGAGAGTCCGGATGAAGTTATCCATCTCGCGTTTGTGATGCACCTTGCCGTTGAAGCAGAGGCGAAAGAGTGGGTGTGCTGGGTCGAGGGCGTCCAGGAAATTGGCCAGTCTGGGACTCCGAGCCGATCTATCCTAGTTCTCAGACTGTTCGATTTTCGGACTTTTTGGCTGGGTCACAACCGCAGGATGTTTGCACTGAACGGTGCCGGGTCCTCCGCCTTGCTGACCTGCTTTGTTTTTTTTTGTTTGCTGACTTCGCTGTGTTTCGTCTTTTTTTTCGTGTACGGAGTCCATTTGTGCGGCGAGCGCAACTTCAACGAGGGGGAGACCGCTGTGAGCAGAGAACAGCGGTCGATATTTGCCAAGTAACCTACTTGGCTTGGAACGGTTTCTTCGCCCATCTCGAGTCTGTTATCAGTGCGACGTGGTAGCGTTGAGCAACCATTCTCAGAGTGGGAGGGTCCCACAAAAGAACACCGGACTTTACGAGGCAATCGACTGGCGATATGATTCCTGAACAAAATGAGATTACAGCAGTACCTTTGTGGAAGAATGGGATACGTGAGGCAGCAGCGTGACCACAGCACTTTCTAGAATAGTAGGATAAGGATTGCTGTGGGATACAAGACGTGGAAATCTGATAGGTGGCCGCATCACAAAACCATCTCATCTGACCACCTATGTCAGCCGGTAATGCAATACAAAACTGAAAAGGAAATTCCGTAAATGTTGTTGAACAAGCCACTGGCCAATCAGAATCTAGAAAACCACACAACACTCTCCATATTACGTCGCACGAAAACGTATTACCGTGCGCCACCGTCGTATCCGTAGTGACTCGGACTCGGATGCGATCAGAACCAGACGGTCCAGGGACCAGACCCAAGCCGTTGTGCTCGATAGCCCACAAGTGGAATAGATTGTTGGTTCGTGCTTCCCTCCGCCCACGGTGTCATGATAATGATCATAATAATCCATTGACACCAATGCTGCAGGGTCGACCACTTCTCCGGTCCCCAGTCATAATGCAAAAAATGGATGGGGATACGAATCGCCAAGCTTGCATCTTTGTATCACACTGACTTGGGTTAGCACGGGAACGCTCTCGACCCTTCCTCGAGCCCTTACCCCGGGCATGCGCGCGGCGATCAGGTGAAAACAAAATGGAGATTTAAAAAAAAATGAAAAACAAAGAAAATGTGGATCAGAGATGGTGGCATCGAACGATGAAAGGCACACCTTGCCTACGTCCCTCTCCAACCTGTCTACCGTCTGTCTTTTCCACTCGGAACTTGGTGCCCGGGTTGATCCGCCCGACGCTACTAAGGACTGGTTATAGTATTCAGGCTACGAGCCTGACCTGAAATTCGTCAGACGAACGAACCGATTAATCTGGTTTTGATCTTGCACGGCCGTCGGTCCAGGCCTATCGTTGACATGCAATTTATGTATTATTCTCGCTAATTTTTTCTTCTTTTCTTCAGCATGTGCATTTGGGTGGTTATGTAGGAGAAAGGGCGGATTTGAATGATTGAGGAATTGGATGCTGACACGGTCTGAACGTGCGACGACAGCCACAGACGCGTTTAGAAGTCTGGGGCTCGCGCCGTCAGACCTTTACAGAACTGCCCACCTCCGACGAAACCCTACAAATGATTCAACTCCGCCAAAAAGGCAAATTGATCACCATCAAAACTTTGCGAACTTCGAAGACACATCCCGTTGGTTCGAGCCGTTTTGTAGCCATTTGGCGACGGACCTGCGAGTGGAGTGGGTTGTTCCCAGTCACAAGACCTCAATTGAGCACCACGAGGCGATGGTACAGTAAACAAACAAACAAATGAATGGGTTTGAATGAAAAAGTGAGAACCCCTGTGTCATCTTTTCCCCTTCCTTTTTTTCCCATTTTTTCATTCATTTTTTTTGTTCGCCATAAGGAGATGCTATCATGCAAGTCCAGGCAGGTTCTTTCTCGCCTATAATCGTTAATACATAATGGGCGTTTACTAGCAGAATAATGCTTGGCGATGTTGACCCACGCCAGTGGGTCCGAGTCGTACCTCGTACGTTTTGTAACAGTCCATTGCCGTACCACCTCACCATCTGAGACTAGCGGTTGCCCTTCGCAAAAAAGCTGTAGCTCACGTTCATCTCCGATGTCTGTGAACGTCGTAGCTGCCCTCAGTATTTTATTGTATTTTCAAGACCAGGAACAGGATCGTCATCCTATCACGACGTCGAACTCGTAGGCTCGGACTGAAGAGGGCCACCGGGTGTGGGCCATGTGAATTGCATTCTCACCTTTCATCCTTCATCCACTAATGTACACTAAAGCTCAACCTCGGCCGATACGTCGGAAACACGTTCCCAACGGTGACGGAGTCAGTTATGTTTCATGTGACATGTATGCATGCCGCGAGTTGACACGTGGAACTATCCCATCTTCGGCGGTGATCGTGAGGTGGGTGTCTGGTTGTCTGCATGCCTAAGACAATTGAATGCCGCGTTATGTTTTCGGTTACTTGTGTTTCCCCCGGTTCATCAAGAGAGGTCGGAATCATCATTCCTGTCTGGTCTCCTATGGTTTCCCGGACCCGGATACACACCGATGTACCGATGGTACCGATACACCACGTCCCGACTGTCCCGACCCACCCCACCAAATTACCCCAATCGCGCCTTCTGATCACCCAATCAGAATCGACACCGGACCTTGGCATGCGGACAGGAAGCAAGAGGGTACCTTGCAATGGACGCCCCCACCTGCCCCGTGATCGTGTTCGACGCGCTCGCAAATTTCCCTCAATTAAAAGTCGTTCCTCTTTTTCCCTTTTGCTGTCTTTCCACCCTGCTTTTTTTGAAACTGGTAAACACGTACCGCACGTGTTGCGTGTCTGTAGGTCTGCGGTAGGGTCCTTGTGACAGGTTGAAGTAATGAGATGTCTGGTTTCGAGGATGTGATGCATGATGGTGCCTGCCTGCGCCATGATGTGACGACGCGTCAATACACCAACCTAAATACGGCCTCTCTCAAAATGATGAATGGATCATATCAAGGCTTGATTGCTTCCCCCCTCGGACCTCTTCACAACGATCATCAATCGACTACTCACAGTACCACCCACAGGCTGAGGGCCACAGCATCGTATAAGCCGTATCCGTGTTTCCTGTATTCATATTCGTCTCTTTATCTTTATTGATCCCCCCGCAACCAAGTTGAACCAACTGCCACTACATATAGTTGGGAATGACGCAACGCAGCGCCACCACTTGACGTGACCACGACCTACTTACCCCACTCATTCTTTTCTGTCAATTCCTTTACCTTTCTGGTCTTTCTTTTTTTTTTCTGTTCTCAAAAAGTCGTTTTGTTGCGGTCAACCGGACACAGAATTGCTACCGGCGCGGACCAAGTTGACGAACTCTAAAAAGAATCTCCTACGCTTTGACACCATCCCGCGAAGATCGATATATGTAACGTCATATCAGCGCCCGAGTTGAAGCTCTGTACGACCAATTAACGCCCAGTCGCGAGAGGACGATAAGGAGAGAAGAAGGTCTCCTGAGAGCAGTCTAGATCGATGCAAAACGGATAAACGGATAAAAAGGATAAAGAGATAGGAAGATAGGAAGGACAGAACATCTCTTGAAAAGACATTCATTCATCTCGCCGAACCTCGAAGTTATCAAATGGACAAGTTTTCCCCGAATCCATGAACCGACTCACATCTCGATCGTCATCGACGTGCCAACGGAACTGGATATTCCCGATTCCAATACTAACCCCAGACCAGCTGGTCGGCACACCAAGACCCAAGAGCCTACTTGAGATCGACGATACTCTATCTCTTCAATCTTGCAAGTCAAGTACGTACTGTAGTTAGTCCAAGGACGGTAAGGATGGAGCTGAGGAGCGACCCCGTTATGCCGAGCCCCACTTGCCGATCTGCCATACCCGGGCAGACCTGCCCGGGCGAGAGGAACATGATGTATTTGTGACCGGAAAGCTTCGGAGATGGAAATAGACTCGTCCGAGTGAAATTGTGGAATAGGAAATACTGTACGTATGTAAGTAGGAATAGGCTGCGCGCTGCCACTGATTATTGCTGCCCCCACACCCCAGCGCCGCTCGGGAACAAGCTCAGGCTCAGCTGAAGATGAACTTCGCGCGCGTTTAACCCATACAAGTTCCTCAGGGCCTCATATCCGATATCTGAACGTTAAACTTATTTAACGTCGGTCTTTTTTGCGAAACCGGTCATGCATCCCGAGTTCCTTGGGCTTTGCCTCCACTTGCGCTTTCCCAAATAACGCGCAAGTGAGGGCGATCAACACGGACTGTTCTAGAGGAGAGGACGGGCTCGACTGGACTTGTTGCAAAACTGCCGAGTGGTACAAACACACAACAAGTGACTCGCTGCGCACGACGATTGCCAAATTGATGTCAAGTACAAGTACAGCATCGCTACAATTTGCAAAAGCTCGACTACCTCATCAGTCCTTGTTCTCGAACGGGTATCAAATCGATGTCCTCAATTCATTCATAACCCAAGCGGGCTCGCAACCCCCCAATGATTCCCTCTGAGGCCACATGCCGTCGATGTCGGAGAAGAGAGCTGGCCTAGACCATGGTCACATGCCGTACTTTCGCTTGAGGGCTGCCCATGAGAGTGCAGCCGTTCGATGGGAAGTGACGAACTGGTTCATGTCGTGTTCCGGGACACGATTGATGTCGAGTCGATTCCAATATCGGCAGATGGTATACACGATATCGTTTGCGTCTCGATCGGAGCCACGTCTGTGCGTCGTTGGAGTATGCGTGGTTAGCCAAGGACGGAAGCGGACGAGGAAGAACTTGCATCGCCCAAGCTTTGAGTTTATCCCGGACAAATTCTGAGAGGGTCAGAAAGGGAATACCCTTTATCCTCATTGTCGTCGTGGGGTCCAGCCGTCGAGGGCCATGCTCCCCTGCAGGCAGAATCTCGATCTGGGATGTGGACAGCTGGGTGAGGACCCTGTACTGTGGACGAATGGCAAGGGGTGCGTGAGCTCACCTCGATGGGGGGTATGAGACGACGATAAGTGGTATGTAGGCTGTGCAGACAAACGGTCACCAGGGGGCCAGTGACACGTCATGAGCAGGGCAGGGGTGCGTACCGGTTGCTCCACGGTGAGTGCGTCGTCGTGAAGAACTCGCTGTTCGCGACCGCTTGGCGGACGTGGCGGAAAGGGTGTGAAGAACCACCCTCGACGATGCAGTAGATTTCCTGGGATAGATATGAGGGCGTTGCAGGAGGAACAGGGGGAAAGACGGACATCGCAGCGGGGGCTGTCTGACATGACAGCGGTGAGTATGCTTCCGTGAAATGCATGGGGGATGGCATGCATGTTGAGGAGCTGGGAGAGGGCCACGGCGGCCTCGAGGAGCCTTCTGGTGTCTGAAGACATGAGTGGGAGAGGAGGAGGGGGAGGGGAGAGATGGGGAATTCGGAGACGGGGAAGGCATGGCAAAATAAGGCGTTTTGGAAGAGGTGAGGTAGGGAGAGGGAACTGTATTGATATGTAATTACTTCCGAGAGGGGATGAGCGTGAAAGAGGTCGATCTCAAATCTGCGTCGTCAATTCTGTTCGGAATTTTCCGATCAACAAAGAAATGTCGCTTTCAAAACACAGCCACTGCCGTGCTCCCAGTGCGGGGCACTCGGCAATTGAATTTAAATATACAAATAATTTCCTCATTTGGTCCGGGGTAACCCCCAGCCGAGTCTCGGTCAAAATATATTTCGTCCTTTTCTTTCTCCTACCTTTTATCGTCATTTTTGGGTGGATGCAGACGTCCGTGCGCAATGTAATGTACATTTCTCTTCCCCTCACTAGCAGGGTCTTTCGACGCTCCTTTGCCTGGAATACATTCCTCAAGCCCAGCCCAGCACACCCGCATCCAACCGAGGAGGAGGCAAAGGCAGCCATCCTCGAAAATGTCATGAAAAGCAGGCTCCCCACCGATCTTATGCTTCGTTGTGAGTGAGCTTCCTCCTCTGCCGCCAACGTTCGCTCTAACCCACGTTCCCAGGTACCGTCATAGACCATCAAGGTCTGCGCTTTTTTTCTCATCAGTCATATCCGTTGGCCTGGGCTTACGACGTAATCGCTTATCCTCAGGTGCGGTCAAGAGCATATCTGGCCAGTTCAAGAGATCAGATTTATGCAATGAACACCGTCTCAACGTAAGTCTTTCGAGTCACCCCTCGCTCGAAAACGTCATATCCCGTCCCTTTGACGTTTATATTATCAAGCCTCGTGACCTCCGCAAGATAGACTCGCGTATACCAAACTTGGTCCCCACTATTCTCATCCGTAAAGAGGCCATTCTGGTCCGTTGCGCCTGCTTATAAGCTGTCCCGGCACCTTCTCAACCCACGCCAGATAAACATGTTACACATCAGAGCGCTTGTCAAGGCAGACACCGTTGTCCTCTTCGATACCTACGGCTCGAATGACTCCAGGCTTCACTCCGTATTTTTATACCACCTCGAGGTACGGCATCATTGCGGCGATTAGTAACTTCGCCGTCTGACTTCTTGATAGCACAACCTCAAGGCCCGGGGTAGCAGTGCCCCTTACGAATTTAGGTGGGTTGTTAACCTACAACGTTGTCCTCCAACCTTCTTTCAACGCCCACCAGAGCAATAGAGTCTATCCTTCTCTCCGTTCTAAGTGCACTCGAGGCCGAAATGGTTTTCATCCGCAACCTGGTCGGAGGCCTGTTGGCTGAGCTCGAGGACGATATTAACCATGATAAATTCAAACGACTCCTCCATTACTCGAGACGCCTCGTTGCCTTCAAAAATCGCGCCACTTTGGTACGACTGTGTGATATCGTCTCCTTTTCCAGCTTCATTATCCCATCTACAGGTTCAGGAGGCCCTAGAAGAAGTTCTGGAACAGGGTTAGTCTTATCCGTTTTTGAATCTTCATTATCCCTAACGCCACGTACAGACGACGACTTGAACGCAATGTATCTTACGGACAAGAAGAATGGCACACCGCGCGATATGCACGAGCATGACGAACTAGAGGTGTTATTAGAGTTCTTTGCCAAGCAAGTCGAGGAGATAGTCAACGAGGCCGAGAACATCGAGGTGTCTATCCGCCTCAAATGATTCGGAATCCCAACTAATCAATGTCACAAAGGCCAATGTTCAGTCTACGCAGGAAATCGTTGAACTCATTTTAGACTCAAATCGTAACGCACTTCTCGCTTTGGACCTTAAAGTTCGTTCGTTCTGCCGAAAAAACGAAATCGAGTTGCTAACGATATGACAGGTCTCTATTGGAACCATGGGTCTTGGATCGGGTGCCCTCGTAGCTGGGCTATTCGGGATGAATGTATGTGGATGCTAAATCTCGTTAACCCTTTCAGTCTCGGATACAGTTGGTTGATAACAAATTTATAAAGTTACAAAGCCACATGGAAGATATGCCTTACGCCTTCGCCGCCATGTCAATCGCGTCGTCCGCTATTGCTGCATTGGTCGCTTGGACTGGCCTTTGGAGGTGATTGGCCATTCCTTATCTACGATTTCTGTGCGCAATTTCTCATGCGCCACCGCTTGCCATCATATTGCAGACTCGCCAAGATACGCAAGGTCGGTTTGACGAACCCGTCATCCGCGAACAGGCGTGGTGTCGCTAAATCTTCCAAGCACCGCGCGCCATCGATACCTTTACCCTTGCGCCGCAGAAATCCCGATGGATGGTCGTGAGAATTGATCGCCACTGGTCGAAGCATTGTTGTAAATTCCAAACCTTGATTGTGCCAACATGACCCTCCTTATCGCGCGTTCCGCCATGTCAACCATATTCCCCCAGCAGCGCTATAAAGCCCTCGCTTCTTCTGGGCTGCGGCTGCGGCTGCAGCTACTACAGCCTACCATAGGATCAATGCAATCCGCATGTAATTCGTATTGATATTGATGCAACAGACTAGATGCACACGGCTCACCACTGATCTCCGCGCACATATGGAGATAGGCATTCTCCGCCTTGTTCGTTTTCCCTCTTTGCTTTCCTCTCTTTGCCTTTCTCTGTATCTTTTTATCTTTTTGTTCTGTTTCCAGATCCTTGTCCGCGCACGCGTTCCCAGAAAGTTGGCAGACGCGGGAGCAAAAAAACCAGATCAGGTCGATAAGTGCTGGGGCTTCTACTCTCACCAGGGGTTCGTTCGCCTGAGAGCGAACAGGCGAGCCCGTCACGGCGCGCACTCACGAGCAATCGAAATCAACCGCGAGATCGGGACCAACGGACATCTCCGGTTATCAGTAAGTAACTGTGGCGACGGCCGCTCTCCCCTCACTTCTTGCAAGGAACGTCATCGTCTCGCTCAAGCTTTTCGGATGCAAACACAGTTGCCAAGTTTCAAGAGAACAGAACCGATTCGGTTGTGAACGAACGCCTCCGAACTGTTGAATGTATGAATGCACGTAGATACCAGCAGACACCCTCGTAACATATATACCGATAAATTCGGGGTATGGATATCGAGGGATTATAGGATATCGGGGAGGTCTTCCATACCTAGAAGCTATGGGTTATAGCCCGACCCCGCGGAGGCTTGGCCAACCTCTGCATTGGGAGGAAACTTTTTCGATGTCCAAGTTGCGGATCGAACGGAAAGGAAGGAACAGCGACGCTTGAGTATAGAGAGGGATCGAGAGAGAAGGTTTGTACTCGACGTGCGATCATCCCGAGCCTAGTATCTGCCTCCCCTGGATTGTTCCGTCGATCCGACGGGTCAATACTGAGTCAGTGCTCACAGCCTCACCTTCACAGTTCACCTTTCCCCCTTGCCCTTGCCCTGCCCCTCTCGCCTCAACTGTCACAAAGCCAAAGGTAGACTCGTCTTCCCAACACCCAACCGAGCAGCCATGATGCGAATCATGACTGTGTCTCCCTTTTCCAAGCTCTCGGGTTGGACTATACTACGTGAACCGGAGTGGTCCGGAGCGGTCCGGACTCCGGGGCTGTTCGGACAACTCGAACTAGCTCCCGCTCGTTGATCAGTTCCGGTCCCAGACCGCCATCGATCGCCACACGGGTCAAACTACGAGATTGGGTTCTAGATTATGCTGGCTGGATGTGCAATGCGTAGCGTAGTGCTATTAGTGGAAGCTGTGTGTCTCCTGATAGTACTTACTCTTTCATCTTTTATATTTCTTCTCATACTTTATTATATATTTTTTCAACCATTCGATTTTTTTTCCGCCTGGATTTCTCTGTTTCTGTTTATCCAGCCGGTGATCGCCATCGAAGTAGTAACCAATTTGGGATGACGTATCACTACTTATTAGCGAATCTGTAGGACGCACGATGATATGCCAGTGATACGTATGTCGTCATCATAGTAACCACGGGAGCCTCTTTCCAAGTTCTCTCTTCTACTACATAGTACGCGGCTCTTCTAACCTTGAACGTAGGCGTGTCATATCCTAGACAGGCTCCGCAGTCCGTTTCCTTTTGCTTCGTCTCCATCACGTACGCGTCGTCCGCCTTTGCTATGTCGCGAGCAGCAGGCAGCGACGCTCGTTGAAGACTGGGAATGAAACTCACTGTTCAGAAAACCAGTTTCATCACGGCTAGTGCCGACACGGGCTGCGCGTTACGTCCGAGAGAAAGATAAAAGAGAGTTCAACGATCGAGTAGGATCACGCGAAACGGCACCGCATGTGACCGTCTACAGTGACCCTCCACCCTTGCTATCTTGTATTTCCTTTCGTTTTGGTAGGGAGCCATATCAGGGAGATCGATCAAGAACAACACGTCGAACGGGCGTGGCATGATGATGATCAGTTATCGGACCAGTCCGCGCCAGAGAGGCTAGCCCAAGTATTCCAAGTCGAGTCAACAGCGAGATTTTCCCAACGTTATCATCATCGCTCTGCATTGACGTCATTCTCATTATCATCGGTCGAACCCGGTGAGATTGCTTTCCGGAGGATTCCGATCATGGGTTGCACCTGAGGGGCGTGCGTGTTGTGTGTAGTACCAACGAATGGACTACCATATGCGAAAACCCACCGGGGGTGAAAGAGTGGGGGAGGAGAGAAGGGGAAGAAGGAGCACAATGGCTCCACTTATATCATGCGCTCTTCCTTCCTTTCCTCTTCCTCCCTCCTCTTCTCCTTCCACGATGCGTTGCCACACAGAATGTCCCATTTGACAAGTCTGCGCTTTAGCAAGATCAGCTTCCGCCGACGACAATCGGTGTCCTTTGGCTGGGCTATAACTGTAGCTCGGGTTGCGACGCTCAAGGCAACACGCAGCATGGCCCACGGGCACCCGTGCTGAGTGAGGTAGCCCGAAGCATTGTAACGGCCTCGGAGAGTCGGCGAGAAAGATGTTCCAGTTCCTTGAATGCGCGGATCAGATTCGAAGACGGCCTGAGGTTTGCTTGGCGGCCGACCCGTTGGGAGCTTACAGTGAAGTTGTCATTTGATCAACCAGCGACTAGAAATAGTTTTCCCTCGCCTTATACTCCTGCCCTCCTCCACTGACACACGCACACGTTATTTGTACTGTTTTCTTGAGGAATTGGGCCATATGGCACTTCAACAGACAACACTTGCCGGACCTCTGGCTCCGAAGTTGCGGCTTCCATAGATACTAAGTCACCGACCGCATCTTTCTTCCGTTGTTCGATCGAGCATTTACGTATCCTACATATAACTCCTCACACAGCAGGGGGCGCGGAGATGTAAAAATCTGTGCGAATGGAGCGAGGGAGAAGCGATTGTTTAATTTTGGGGCCTGGAAAACAGGGGAAGGGGAGTGGGTGGGTGTCGCGATAAGCTACTAGATTTATATCTAGCATATATATAATTAAAACGTCCATGTCCACGTCCGTGCATGTCCTAGGATCAACGGATGAACGCGGAGGCGAGGAGGTAGAGGGATGAGGAGAAGAGGGTGGTGAGGAAGGATTTCTTTCGGGAAACTATTGGTTTCCCTTGTCTTCTTTAAGTTACTAACTAGCAAGCCGCCCCTGTCCGCATGCTGGGGTATTTGGGGATGAGGAGGATAGCGTATTGAGCATACAAACACAGTGCTTCACAACCCGACGTCAACGTCACTTTATATGACGTTCCCGTCTCCCAATCGGGAATGGGTCATATTAAAAAAAGCGGATACGCGGAAGCAAAAGTGAAAACGAGAACGAAGACGAACAGAAGAAGAGAAATAAGAGTGTGACCAGCAGCAAAAAGGAGGCCAAGAACCAGAACTGAATCACGGACACCGGAGTTCAGCGCTCAGCCCCATACGTCTCAACGTCTCAGTCCAAGTCTTGTTGCGGCGGTGGCAAATCTGGGATCAGATAATGCATGAGGCGTCCGTCCCCAAAGCTCGCCTTGTGCATCAAATCCCGTGACGCCCCGTCCACTCCCGTCGCCGTCCCTGTTCCATGCGAGTACGAAGACTCGGCACATGCCGTGAACGTAGATACAGAGTCCGCGTTCGTGTCTTCGAGCAACACCGAGGGATCGTAGTGTGGAACGGGTTTGCGAGAGGCACGCCGCGCGGGCATGCTCGTGGTCACAGCGCCTGTGGAAATGGAGCGATTGATGGGCGCGGGAGGCACGAGCGAAAGCGGATACTCTTCTCTGTTATATTGCCGCGACGTGTGAGTGTAAGGAATGAGGGAGAGGCTAGGAGAGGGCAAGCTGGGCAGCGAGAGGCGCTCGCTGCGGCGTCGGAAAGAAGTCTCCATCGAGGATCGGATTCTCTGTGCTTGTTGTTCGAGCGTGTGATTCGATGTGTGTTGAGAGAAGGTGCGGGATCGAGAAGATGACTCGCTAGCAGCGGTGGTGGGGGTTTGAACAGATTGCAAAGACGTGCGACGGCTGTAACGTATAGGTGTGTTCAGAACGTCAGCGGGGCTTACGCAGGCAGAAGAGGCGGGGGAAATGAGTTTTTCTTCGCCAACGGTGTCGACGTCCTCTTCGGAATCGCCAGGGGTTGTCAACGCAGATGCAGTCCCGTCCGACGCAACGTGAAACATGGCTCCAGTCGATTCTGAATGGGAATGGAAAACGTCCTTGGTGACTCGCACTCCACCGCTTTCTGGTTGAATGGTCGAAGGGTTGGATTTTAGCGATCCCCATTGTCGATTCGTTCCTCTGCTACCTCCAACGGACAAGCTTGTTCGTCTCCGTGTCCACAACCATACTCCTGCGAGCACAACCAGGGCAACACCAACGACCCCGACGACGACACCCCCCACAAGACCGCCCACGTTTAATTTTGATCCTGAAGAGGATGACGAAATGGGTGAAGTTTGCGGTGACGTAGCTGTCAAGCAGCTAATGTTCGTCCCGTTCGAAACGAAGAATGGCGTAGAGAAGTTGCTGATGGGAGGCGTCGTGAGCACCTGGCCCTGTATCTTGTACCAGCCTTCCGTGACGTTGACCGTGGGCCACGTCCAAGACGATGTGGAGGCGTTTGTGTCTACCAGTTGTTGAGCCGTGCTCCCCAGGGTGTTCTGCCTTGTTTTGACACGAAGCGAGACGTCATTTTGATCCACGACGACGTTGGTAAGCGAGAGGACCAAGTCAGCGGTTCGTCCAGTGTAATTCCACGAAATTAAGCCCGAGGTGCACGTTGTCATGTTATGAACGATAAAGGTGAGACTGCCTGCAGTAGAGGAAGGGGAAGGCTGAGGCATGGCAGAAGATGTGACGGATGACGAAGATGACGATGGGGCTAAAGGCGAGATTGTTGACGACGTGGGCGTGGTCATGGATGAGATGGATGAAGTCAAAATCGAAGACGGCTCACTGGTTGTTGGTGTTGGTGGCATCGTTGTTGAGTCGTCTGTCGACGACGTCGACGACGTGGGATCTAAAGAATCCGAGGAAATGGGTCCCTGACGTGCCTCATGTACAAGGGCAGGCCCTGTTGTGGCGGCGACCAACGTGGCGAGGCCAAACCAAGCACAAACTGAAAGAAGCGATGCTTGTAATAGTAACGTCACCATGCCTCCTGTACAAGAAGTCAATGGGAATATGAGCGTTTCAAAAACAAGAAAAAAAGAGGAAAGAAGCAACGATGGGAAGACTTGTACCGAAAAACTAGTTTGATAAGTAACCCGCCCTTCCAGCTTCAGATCTTTCAGACTCCCTGACCAGTGTAGAGGTGCTGACTCTGCTTGACGGGAAGAGGCGTTGATGATGACGGTCTGAAAGAAAGGGACCTGAGGGGAATGACGCTTGGGGGCTGGGAGGGAACCCGTGGCAGCACGGAATCACTGAGACAGGCTACTGTTGCCAACTCGAATCCGTTACACGTGCATCATGGCGACCACATTGCGATGACAGTTCAAACAGGTTCCAAGGCAAGTCACGCTGATCATAACTGGTGATAGCACTATACAGATACAGTCGGTAAGATATGATTCTATGATACGGTCGACGTTATTTATCTCTGCCCCTTGATCTTTTTGTTTCCGCTCTCATGCTCTCTCAGGCTCGGAAACAGCCAGTAAAGGACCCTGGAACCACCTGGGTGTACCCTTCAGCCAGAGCGAATGTCATCATGCACTGAATCGATCCTCAACTTTGCTGATAACAATGATTTGCTGTACAAAGCTTCAAGTGAAATCTGCTTGTTTTTTTTTGGATGAGGCTACTACAAATGATAGGTGGATGCCAATCGACTGCAGACCAGGGGTCCTTTTCAACAAGTTACAGGTTGCATATGATTTGGTACAAGTGTTAGCAATGATGGTTGCCAGGTTCAATGGTCTAGTGGTTATGATTTCTGTCTTACACACAGAAGGTCCTGAGTTCGACCCTCAGTTGAACCATGAATTTTTGTTTGCAGTCCCTTGAATACGTTGGCAGTGGGCATATGGGTTGACATAAAGTGTTGAGTTCTGAGAACACCGCAGATATGTATGTGCTCGGATCATCACGAGGAAAAGAGACGAGGCCTCTCTAAGACTATGATCATCTCCAGTGCCTCAGATTCACTTCCCATATATCGGCGACGTGCTAAGGGCTGCCGCGTCTGTGTTCCGGACCAAAAAATACTCCTCCTGATATTACCTTGACAATAAAATATCGGGAGGTCCCCAGGCTTCTTTGAAAACCCATGACATGATCTGCATCTGCATCTCCGCAAAACTTGGCACCTCCTGGGGTATGTATGACGTTCCAAACCCCAAAAAAATCAGCGCGTTTTAGTAATGGTGGGCGCGAATTAGGGATAGTTAAGTAAGCGTGCGCGAAGTTTTTAGGACGACTGTGCGCGATGTACTGTTGG
>JBBPOM010000438.1:0-26574 GCA_038091455.1 Leccinum uliginosum
TATAGGCATAATAGGTAATGGATTGCGTACTGTCACCGCACGTTGAAGCAGGAAAGGCCATTCAAGTTGATAAAGAACTGTCCGCCTAAGAAAGCTTCCAGCCACATTTATACTACGCCAAGGGCGAGCGCTTCGTATAGAACTAGGCCGAAGACCTGAGTGCGTTGGATCATCGAACCTAAAAAAAAAATCGCTTCACCAATAGAATTGCAATCTTCCAAGTTCCAGTATGTAATTTCAAGCTTGAGGCCTGAGGTTGACCGCATTGTAACTTATCAGGCTTGGAGGAACCGGGACTGCGGCGAGGGAGTCTCAGGCCCTGTCAGTGAATGCAGAAAATGTCAGTAATGTATCGGATCAAAAACGAGGGGTTCACCTAGAATAGAGAGAACTTGAGGGGAGGCAATTGAAGCGGTCAAACCGGGCAGAAATGGTGACCCCCAGTTCGAATTATGGTTCAAATTGAACCTTTAGGCTTCCCAATTGCGGCACCGCCTTTGGCAGAACGGCCACTTACTTAGTAGACGTCGTCAAACTAAGTACTTACTTCAAGTTCTCTAGCTTATCCGATGGGCATGGGGTAGCGAGTACGTGGACTTCCCTGGCTGTGGACTTGAATTTGAAATTTGCTTGTTTTGGTTATAGTCAACGCCTGACCAATCAGGATCGAGTGAGTTCCCCGCTGACTTCTCTTCTTTCTCGTAAATCTACCCGTGATGCGGTAAAGCCAAGACGTTGATACATACGATGCTGACTGAACTCATTGCCAGCGTCGACGGGCCTGGAAGAGGTATAGATTCAAGTATCGAGGTTGAACTCAAGCCTTGCCAGTCCAAGTCGATTCAGAGTGCAGAGATCCGGTGCTAGGGTCACACTTTGACCACCAGTGTGATCTCAGACTGTCACTCTTTAGCCGTTATGTTGACGCTAAACTAAATCGTTGCTTCTGAGCCCATCGGCATTGATGCTTTTTCCATGTTCAAACCGTCACTGGACCAGGTCAAGAACTTGAAGGGATACTCGACGGACACGTCGTCTCCCGCCGCCGCCCAGGTCGGACGGGACTACTCGTTTTACGAGTATCACTGGGACGGGCCTAAGCGCTTCCACTTTCCTGTATGGCAGCCGAGGCAGACGACGCTCTTCGTCGTGTTTGACGGCGAATCGAGGCATCTTTTTTCCAGTGTTCGTATCCTCTTGTACTACAGCAAGTCGTCGCTCAAAGATGCCCGATCTAACGTTTGGGTAAGTTCTCCCATCGGCTACTGGCGAAGAAAAGAAAAAAGACTTGATTAACATTCATTTCATCACGCCGCACATACAGGACATTCAGCCACTAGGATCGGTGATCCATTCGTTCAGAAGCCAAGTTCAACATGCACCCCAGAATGCATCCACTCTTCCAAAGCTGACGGTCGCATTCGAAGTGACAGTCGGTCAAACTTCGGCTTCCAAGCCGCCGTTTGGTGTCCTCGCCCTTCATTCCTCAGACAGCATCCAGGAACTTCGCCGTGATTCCATCACTGTCCTGCTCGAGCGCGAGCTTGCTTTGACTTCCGAGACCTCGTCCCTATCCCTCTCTTTCACCCACTCCACCCTACTGCGCACCTCGGTTACGTCAGGAGCCTTCGAACAACACACGGTTCCAATCGACCCCGTGACTCAGATCGAGCTCATCACGACGCGCATTGTCCGCGTTCTCTCACCCGAGTCTGCACACCCAAAGTTCACCAACGGTTGCCTCCCGACCGAACTGCTGATCAAAACGTTCGAGGATGACGAGTTCCGTAGCACCTGGCACGACGATCTCCTCTCATTCGCACAGGTATGCCGCACTTGGTCGTGCGCAATGCACGTCCTCCAATCCAGACTGAGCTTCTCGGACGGCTGCGACGACGACGATCGGTACCACACACAACATTTGCTGGACACGTATGCTCTCGCAAAGGCGCTGACCACGAAACCCGTCCTCGGCCGCGCGCTCCGCCGCCTTACCACGAACAACCTCGGCGAGTCCCAGTTCACACGGACCTGGGAGAACGTGGTCTTCGGCCAGCCCCCGCGCAAGGACGCGGCCCGTTTCATGGCAGCGCTGGTCGCGATCCTCCGCGTGACCAAAAATCTTCAATGTTTGCACCTCGGGCAGCTGGACGAGCCAGGCCCGGATCCGCGCCAGGCGGACGCGCTATTCACCGTCCTGACCGGCCTTCACCACCTCAGGACGTTCTCGATTGGGCCCACAGAGGAGGAGGGGCCGACGATGGGATTTCCCCCCACCAAGTATCGCTGGACAGGCAATGGACATGGAGGTGGGGGAGACAAGGCGCGCATGCTCAGCGTTGCGCAGCTCGCGCGGTGCATGGCCCGGTGGCCGGCGCTCAAGTCGCTCAAAGTGTACCACCTCCAGGCGAACACTGTCCCATCAGCCCTTGGCATCTGGCGTTTCCATTGGGCGCTGCGCCCCGCGCCCGCGTGTGCCCTCACGCAGCTCGTGTTGTGCCGGTCGTATGTGAGCGACCGGGATCTCATCCACCTATTTGGAGGCGTGGGCAAAGGCTGTACGGGCACAACCTCGGATGAGATCGCGATCACGAGGAGGACGAGCACGCTTGAGCGCTTGGTGCTGGATACAGTCGGGGGCGTCACTAACGCAGGGCTCGCTGCGTTTTTGCTTGTAATTTCGCAGAGTTTGGTGTCTCTGACTGTGCGGGACGTTGCCCTTCCGCCTTTTCGACAGCGAGGAAACCTCATTCTTGTTGGCGTCCGCGGTGGTGTCAATGGCTGTGTCAGCGGTGGGGGCGGTGGTATGGGCAGTATCTGTAGCGGGGCCGGCAATGGCAAGGTCATCAGCAGTAACAGGGTCAGCAGCAAGGTCATCAGTGGCAGAGTCGGCAGTACTGGAGTCATCAACGGCTACGGTTGTGGATGGCGCAGTCAGCACTCGGAACGCGCCTTGGACGTCGTGCTGGACAAGCTGCCGCGTCTGCGGGAACTGCGGATTGGTGGGGATGTCGCGAGCGAGCTCATGCTTGACCGGCGGTCGAAGATGTTTTTGGCGAGCTGTGGTGGCCGTGCGTCGTCATCGTCATCAGAAGAGGAGGAGGAGGACAAGGCGGAGGAGGAGGGGGAGGAGGGGACGCGCGTTCCGGTCGTAAAGCTGTGGATCGAAGTGGATGTGCCGAGGTTGCGAGGGTTCGTCGCGGACGGCAAGTGGCCTGGGTGGTGTACTCCCAGAAAGGTTGCGTGACGCTGATCCCCGATTCGTTTCGGAAAGTCAAGCTTTGTCACAAGGCATTTAGACTGGATGACCGGATAATCATGGTAACTCGTATAATTTGGATGGCATTGCCGTTATAGGCAGAAGCACCGGAGGGTCGTAATTCGTAGTGTACATGTCGAGACTTTGAGGTCGTGATATCGTATGTCTATGTGAGGGGAGGAAGGAACCACAAACCAAGAAAAGGCTAGCTGATGAAATAAAAAAAAAGCTAAGGTATACATGCATGTAAATCGACAAAAGCCAACTTGACCTAGGTTGTCTTCAGGCGCCACATCCCGTTCTTACCAGGGGACAACCCCATCCACTCGAACCTCCCGCGCAGGAAATCAACGCGCTTGACGCCCTCCTTTCGCTCACCGTCCGATCGACAGCGATCGAGGTATGCGTGGGTCAGCGCCTCTCGGTCTTCGTCGTCCAGCTCGTTGTTGTAGAAATCGTGCCTGGATATCTGCTTGCCCAGCGCGGAGAAGAGCTGCTGGTAAAAGTCGGCAAGTGAGATGTACGGCGCACCGTTGGCGCTGATATCGAGGTACCACGGCAGGCGCGAGTGGTAGATTCGCATGTACTTGGTGGGCGGATACGTTACTGAGTGGTCCATGTCGTCCGCGAAAGGCGGTCGGCCGAGTTCGCGGAACACGAGCGTCAGGGGCTCGCGACGCAGATCGTATATAGTCATCGGACGCGACTTGCTGTAGCGGAGGAAGGGATGGAGTTCCAATTTAGAGCTGTCGACCAAATCTGCAAACAGTCAGCGCTCGATGAGATACAAAAGTAGAATGTGAAACACAGCAAGTCACAAAAAGGGACGGAAACTGACTGTCCAAACTCCGTGAGGTGTTGGAGGACTTGCTGCGGAACATGGACGCAAAGCTGGATTTGAATTTGAAGTCGGATCTCCACTGCTGGGGGCGCTCGTGGTACACCCCAGGCGGTATGTTAGATCTGGAAGAGATCGATTGCGATAAAGACGATGAGGGCGTGTGCATGTCGGGAGCGTGGTGAGTAAACATCTGAACGTCCGGCATCCTGGTGGGAAGATCCAGGGGCGACAGATCACCCTGTGACGGCCATGGGGATTGCTTGGGATTGACATTTGGCCGCTTGCCAGTATTTGGCGGTGGGGGGTTCGGGTTAGGCATCCTTTGCGATTGGTGAGGCTGATGATGATGATGATGCGTGAACGGACTGTGCGATTGCTGCATCGGAGTGTGTAGAGGTTGGCGCGGGATATACGGACTCGGCGCTGATTTGGGTAGATAAGCTGAAGGATCGTAGTACTGGCCAGATGAGGCCCACAGATCCTGCGGCCTGCGAAAATTGAAGCATAATTGGATGAACGAGCTGAGCAGGAGACCAGGAATACATCTGATACATACTGGGGGTATGGCGTGCCCCAAGGGTACTGTGGCATATTCGTGGGCGGGGGTGCCGGGCGTGGCGGTGGCCTACTGGCAGTAGGCGGCCTCATAGCCGCACCCGTAGGAGGCGGGATATTGCGAGGCGCCCCAGAACTCGCACCGTTCGCGTCGACGAGCCCGGGCATGTCGTCCCAAACTTCCCAAGGATTGGCCATGGTGAAAGTGACACTTGACGGAAGGAATGAGAATCGGATCTGGATTTATCGGAACTGCTCGGAATGCTGTGTTAGGCTAAGAGGATCGCAATTGAACCGACGGAGGTCCGCCTGCTCAAGGAGGTATGATGTTGCTGGAGCGGCGCTGGAAGTCTAAACTTCCAAATCCTAAGCAATCGAGTTGAGCGAACGATCAATAAATCTTGAGAAAAATAAACTGACGACGCCTAGTAAGTATTGATGGTGAGAGTAGCTCATTGGCGTCAAAAGTTATTGGAGTGACTCGTTATGAGTATAGCCTCTGGTTGAGCAAACCGAAAAAGGCATCTAGTACCCCGGATAGAAGCGGGTCAACGCTGTCATGACTTCCGTCTCGCGAGACCTAAACCCAGGTGCTTCTAAGCCCAGTACCCAAGCAACAACCGTGAGGGAGCCCAGGAAACAGGCTTCTGAGTACTATGTGATTGTGGTTATTGGTTGTTGCGGTGTGTCGCGTTTTCTGTTTAAAATGGACCTTAACGTGAAGTCACTTCTGTCTGACTTGAAGCTGAAGACTGAGTACTGAACTCCAAACCCCAAAGGCTATCAGTACACCTGCCCTGATAATGCTCAGCTCAGCGAATATTACACGAGTCCTCCACGGCCTTTTCACCGCATCTACGCGTTTACTTCCGTTTCCCACGCCGAAGGAGTCGACTCTGGAAAGGCCGGCGGTAAAGCAAAATGCACGCGGTGCCAATGCTGTAAAGCTCTGGATCGCTCAGTTTGTACCAATATGAAGATGAGCACGCCGGCCGTCGCGAACTCAGTCGGGTTCTGCCCCTCTCAAATGAACACTTTCGAACCATCTCCCGGCATCCGACGTGCCTATTGGCTCTGTCTCAATACATCGATGTCAACTCATTTTTGTTCGAGGTCATAGAAAGAAAACGGTGTCAACGATCTCCGACTCTGCCGTCGTCGAATGTCAGGCTAGGCTCATAAAGACCTGCCGTTCGAGGTGTTTCAATGTGTCATTCCCATTGAAAAGAATAAGCTTTTGTGGTGTGTTTTTCCTCGAATCCACTGGATCAATTGTCATCAATTGGATTGTAGGACATGAACTCCAATACCTTATGCTTTCAGATCTGGTATACCTGGTGAGACAATTCCTCAAAGCTTTCGCAGATACTGAGGATAAGGGAATGGAGATGTTCACCTTGTCCCTTGCCCTATCACTTCGCATGCACACATGGATATCCCAATATGAACCAAAGACCTCTAAAAATCTCCACGGAGGAGGCCCACCCGAGCGGTGCAGTTGTACTGCTGGATATATTTTGCTGTTCGTCGTACCCGACCTCTCCCTTGGCCACAATCCGGACATCTGGAATACTCTCCACGGAAGGGTGATGGTGAGGCGGATCTGATTTTGCTGCATGCCGGATGCTTGGTGTAATATTTCGCACGAAATAATACTGAAAGTGATATTTGGTCTGTCCTGTGACCTCAGTAACGGCCCACAGATACGCGAGGCGTTTACGGGGAGTCGAGCGAGGAATGTTTAGAACCACTTCCGTGCCAAACACGTCGAGTTAACCTAATCCCTAACCCTCTTCACCGGAGAGCCTCCGGTTTCAGGACCCCAGACCGTCCTGACCGCCGGTATGTCTAGTTTTTGGTTTCTTGAGAGGCATCTCACTCGAGCCACTTATCATCCCGATACCTTAGCTCGAACCACCTCTCCGCCTGCCCAGCTCTTCAACGTTACGTCCTGAACGCACCTTGAATGGTTTTAGGAACTGTATCTTCCCGTTAGGTTGTCCTTGGAACGGCCAAGTTGGCCCAATCACCCATAGCTGTCAGGGAGGTCGTGCCATGATTCCTCTCCATTGATTCAGTGACGCACAGCCTATCAAAATCTGGAAGAAAAAAAGAACGGACCCAACCGGATCCAAGAGAACGTGTGCGATGTTCCGCACGCACCGCAGTTCTAACTTGAGTAGGGAAAGGTCAGCGAGAAATAACATATATCATTGGATGGTACTGACATCTTCCAGCTGTCATGCCCGACATCATGACACAAGCATGCCCGTGACAGGTGGTATCAATCGCTCGTGTCAGGCAATGAAACCAGTCAAAAGAACTCGAAAGATGCTAGCAGGTACTCGTTGATCCAGTAGCTGACTGAGGGCGAACAGCGTTGCATGCATTCTCAAGTACAGTATCAAAGGCATATCATGATCGTTTTCTTGCGTAGACGATCCCGATGTCAGGAGAAATGACCAACTCAAATTTCGATGTCGCACATCTCGGCGACTCCTGACTTGCTGGTAGTTCCTGGGCCCTGTAATTCAAACATCTCGGTTACCTGCTTCCGAGACTCAGAGTTTGGGTTTCAGCTCTGACTGAGAACGGGGGAGGGCTGTTAGTAACCAACACACTCTCAAGACGCCTTGCCCTGCCCGGGTAAATCCATCATCCCTAAACCGTTGATCCGTCCCGACGGTCCGTGCTCGGCGCGGGAACTTATACTGACGCGCTCTGTGTCGGTGTTCAAATGCATTCACGTTCAAGGCCTCCACAGTCCTTCCTGGCAGTACAAAGAGGCTGTTTTTGGTGTACCCACTGACGCAATCTAGTAGTTTGCTTCGTTAATTGATCTTACGCTTCGTCAACGTAAGTTGGGGAAGCTTGGCAGTGGGAAGGGTACTTGATAAGTCGAAGGCGATACTGCGGCGGTGATTTCTTTTGACTTTCTTCGCACCCACGCTGATGCGGCAGGATCGCAGAAGAGAAGGAAGATTTCTTTGGGTCCCATGACGATGACGTACGAAGTGGTATGACGAAACGGACCAGGTCCGTGGACAAAGATAAGTTAACTTCTACACAGATATATTCTCGTGGGCGAAGACGCTAGGATTCCGTCAGATCTGAGCAGATTTGAACTTTCGTTCATCGCAGTCTGGGTTGCCGTGCGGAATCTCCCTGACTCCCCAACGAAAAACTCGGCGCTGTTATCAATCAAGATATGATCGCGTTATCTCGACCGCCGCCCTACGAACGCAATATCATCGGCCATGCGGGTCATATGGAGAATGCAGAAACGTGCCGATGGCGGCCCCTTCTCTCTCAGGTCCAGACTTTCCCCCCACAGAGAGCCTGGAGGTAAGGATCAATCTTCTTTTCTTTTTTTACATGAATACACGTTTCACAACAAAGTGGAATTACTCAACTTCGCGCACACGAGGTGGAACAAGGTATTGATGGTCATGGGACCTATTTTGTCTTGTTTACTTTACTCATTTCCCTCATCCCCTCGGCAAATAGAAAAAGTCGAGTAATTTTGATGTGCGCAGATGCGGCATGATGTAGACGCCGCCACTGGTTTATTTCCCTCTAAATCCTCTTTTGGGGGAAGGGGGGAACTCGAACCATTCGTCCGCTGAACTGCTGGTTCCTCCGGCGACCGACGAGGTGTGTTGGTGTGCATTGTAGACGAAAGTCCTATAACGGGCAGCGACGGGAAGCGGTTAGAACCTCGAGCTCCAAGTTGGATACTCATTCATACAACATTGCTTGATGGCCATGGTCGCATCGATACTTACCACACTGCGCCCAAACCCTATACTATAGCCAATGCCGCATCCCATCCCACAGTGAGCGGAACCCGCGGCCGCTCGGCCTCTGTCTCTTATTTCCACTGGTGAGTCGGTCGGATTCAATTTATGTACGATATTGGCCAGCGTGGAAATCGGCCATCATGGGCTTTCAGCCATGATGATATGATGGATGATGGATGACGTCGTTCTGACGTCCTTTTTCCGTCCTCTGTCAGAGTCTCTCGCTCTCACATTTTCTGCCTCCGTCTCAGAGATCAGTTTCTGTCCACACTCGTCGAGTCTCCCAATTCAGTTTCAAGAATGCAGGTAGATATGAAATCTAATGAAATCTAATATAAATATATAAAAATGTGGCGTGACGACACGATAAACCAGTCGCAGACGAGACGAGGGAGCACATGGAAAAAAACTCTAACCTCACACGTGTTCATTTTGCCAAATGATGACAGAAGATGGATTACCCCATTCGACTCCGAGCCGGTTCGATTCAAACCTCGAGCGGGCGGTCGGGAACGCTGAACACATTTGCAGTAAGCACGACGACGACCTTCTCCAAGCTCTCTACCCACATTGCGTAAAACAAGGAGGGGAAAGACGCAACGAAGGCGCGAATGACATGTACTCCATCCACTTAAGTTAATTATAATCTTCGAACAAGGATAATTATTGCCTCGTGTCTATCCGGGTGCGCGCGCGGAAATACCAGAATGATCCCTATTCTCCCTTTCAAGACTGAAGGTACTTCCTATTTCGCTTTGAGCCTTCTCAAGATTCTTACATACATGATACTCGTCATCAACTGCTTGTACTCATACCAAACCCAAAACAAAGAAAAGGCAAAGGCTGCCAAAGACGGGTGTGGCGTGATGTCGTGGGGCCCATCGGGAACGGAGAGGAGGGATGTGGAGCGGAGGTGGGGGGGAAACTAAGTCTACAGATAACTAGTTAGATATAACTATATACAAGCCCAAGAACAGAGAGAGGTATCATCAAATGCTCTGGAATAAAAAATGAACGAAGTGCCAGTGGTGGAGCGTGTCGTGTTAATGCGCGGAGATGGGCACAGGCACCTTTGGAGCCTAATATGTACCCGTGCGATCATGGCAAAGATGGTGGGATGTTACAGGTACAGCCGGGAGTTCCGCGTTTGAGTGAAAAGAGTCGAGTAAAATACACCTATGACAAATGATGTCAAACCGTATGTGTGGGCGGGCGATGAGCGGAACGAAGGGGAAAAAAAGGATCCGTGGAAATGCAAGGGAAAAATTATCCCATGTTTTCAGGTTTCGGACAAACGTCTCCGAAGTCGGGGTGGCGGGTCAAAACGCGGCCAACGAGGTCAAAAAAGCCGACATCGACAGATCGGTACCCATCCCATCAGGCATTGCTTTTTCCGGGCAATCGAACGAGAATGGATCCTTCATAAACACGGATTCGAAATCCGGTTGGACGAACGAAGAGTGATGGTGGTCAAGCGATGAGCTCTCATGATCAAAAAATGGCAGTCCGGCTGGATATTCTTGACCACATGGCTGGAGCTGATCCGACACGGGAGAGAATGGATTTGATAAGAAGGGATCCTCGGAGTCCAGCGCACATTCCAAGACAGAGGATGGAGACAGCGCTTGTGGTGTCGCAGGTAGACTTGAGAATGGGGATGAAGCGGGCGTCCAATCGCCACAATATCCTATATCGAGACATAACGTAGGCGTTTGAACTCGGCTGTCTGCAACAGGATAGCTGCCAAGACTGGTGCTCGTTGGCAATATTGAATCCCCGAATGCAACATCGAATGCGAAAGGGTCGAGGTCCTAGACACACTGGTTAACGGGAAGCCCGCGCTCCACCATAAACACTCACAAATGAAGGTTGTGTTCTTGTAGAGAATGGGCATTCAGGAACAAACGAATGTAAACCAGAAAGATCGGGGCAGCTGCGCGAAGAGGCCAGTGGTGCGGGTACCTTTGGTTCTTCGGTAGGTCTCGCTTGGGGTTGGCTGCTGATTGACCGTACCCGACGCAAGGATGAAGAAATTATCGGTTTCTCAGGCTTGGAGTTATCGACGGGTGCTGAGGATGATCTACGGTAGGAACCGGCTGTGATGGGCGTTTCAAACCGGGTAACGATTTCGGGGACATGGGTCCGATCGAACTCCTGGATGGCGGCATCGAGCTCTCCACCCTTTTTGCCTTCAACTAGGAGTTCTGCGATTTTGGCGCACCGCTTCAAATCCTTGGGCTCGACTTCTCGGACCTTTCGTTTCTCTGTCCCCCCCTTGGACTTAGAATGGGACGGTCGAAAGGCGTACTCCGGCCATCTCTGCTTGTGCTCCTCTAATGCTTTCTTTGCTTTGGCGTGCCAGACTTGGCGCTCGTCGTGGGGCATGTTTTGCCACGTGAGACCAATAATCTTGGACAACGTGCTGTGATTGGTCTCGACCTCGGTAGAGACATGTTGGCTTTTAATGAAGGAAGATCGGAACAAAATAAACGCGTTCGGTGGGCGCGGTATGTGATGTTCCCCGCGTTTTTTGCCATGCGGCGAACGGCGCGGGGAGCTTTCGGTACCGGGGGAAGGGAAGAGGATAGGTTCGAAGCTCGGCTCTGCGCTTAAGTGAGGGTCGTTGAAAGTCACCGGGGTGACATTAGGCGCGAAGGCGACGCTTGGGAGGGAATGAGGCTCGACTGGAACGATCCAGGAGAATTGAGCGCCTACAAAACGTCATTTGGCCGGTACACGAGGCAAGGACAGTCAACGAGAACGCACCGTCAAGAACATTACACTTCGCTTGCCTGAATCGCTCTGCGGGCATGGTTGGAAGTATGACAGTGCCAGGGAAGGAGGAGAGCGTATCGGCGGGGGGAGGGGACACGAAGCGAAGGGAGGGAGGTATTATGGGTAAGTAGGAAGGATTTATAGGTAACGAATCACGTACACGGTAATTTCAGGGTCCTGATAAGATGTAAGGCAGGCAATAGAAGACATGGCCAGTACGCGGGCGAGGCTTCCATACCCAGGCAACTCTGATTTGCTATCCCCGGCTTCAACCCACTGTGGCTTGATTCGAAACGCGTACAACATCAGCTCCAAATATGGTAACTCCGACCGGATAAGTAGATCACATGACGCCCTCTTCCGGCGCCACAGTTTTCCTTTTATGTCAATACCACAAGTTGCTTCCGAACAACTTCCGAACGGGAAATTCTAAGTTCCAGTCGGCTAACACCCACAGCCGCATGTCAACTTCAAAATATTCCAAAGGTTCAGTTCCGGGGTGAAGAGTGAGTAAATTATGCCGCATAACTAGGAGGAAAATAGTTCTGCATTCAGGAAACATATCCTGTGTCCTGGTTGGCATGCAACAAATTATAGCGCAGAGATCGCTCTGGAGACATTGTGCTAGACATAGAACTGGGCACTCTGGGAGAGGGACATGGTATAATTAGCAAGGGAAACCAGAACTCCAGATCTGACCCGCGATGAAGAACTGCCGGAGTGTAGTTGGGAACTAATGCAGATGGGCTGATCCCCTTCATAGACGAGCGCGCAGTGTCGAACAAACAGGAGCCTCTAAAAGACATAAAAATAAAGGAGGCAGATCATCAAGTTGGTATCTTTGCGCAATCCCATGGACCGTGGATTCTGCTATCCTTTCTACTGATTCCAGCGGCCAGAAGATATACGCTTCCAGTTGCAGCAAGCTTAAGGGAATTTGCCGCTTCGACCACCAAGATGAGTCCTATCTTCACCTGTACCTGGTTGACACCAAACCACATAGACGGTGTATGTCAAATAGTTGGGAAGCAGTCCGTGACTCACGCAGTCGCACGAGTTGCCGCTGGAAGTCTCACAGTCGAGTCTAATCGTCCATGTGGCATGATCAATTCGTTTGATTGTCCCGGCGTGCCAACGTAGTAGTCGTGTAAGGGAGGTCCTTGTCCCAATCCCTCAAGGGACCTGTCCATCATGATGATGCGTTGCCATTGCCGATCAGGAGTCCATATGTCAACGGTCTACAAATCCCCCTTTTCTTCTTCATTCATATTCACTTTGATGTGAAGTTCTCGCCGCTGTTCCTGTGATTCGAATGACTCGGACGTGGCGCCGTCACTCAAGCGCAAGCACCCCAAAGGCAGGTAGCGAAAGCCGCGTATTGAAAAGCTTTCCCGCGATGTTACGCTGACATAGTGAGTGGAAACCTTGATCGCATTAAAGAGCCTAGGAACCGATGACACGCTCAAGAGAATTAAATAAACACTTGTTCACTGGAAGCTTCGACTTAGAAGTTCATACACAACTATGATGTCCTCTGGAAAACATACCCAAGTTGACCTTCCTTTCTGTTCTTCTGTGAGCCTCCGGCAACACTCCATGCCTGGATCATCATCGGCGTCGTCCACCCTGAATGGTATGTAGTCACGGACAGATAAGTGCCGTGTGTGCGACTCGTTGTGTACCCCTGATCACTGCCACTGTTCTGGATGTCTGCATTCCAGCGCCGGGCCTGGGCCTGGACCGTCATCAGGCACGTCGTACAATATTCAACGTTCCAATCATGATTCGTGTGATTGATGGGGCCAGTCATGGCAGTGTATACTCCTTCCCGGGCCGGGTCGGATCGATGACTGCTGCCTCGGAATAAGTACTCGGCTTTGCTCTTTCTCTTGCACTGGGGCCATTATCCTTGCAAAGCCGTCAAACGCGTTCGTTCTTCGCTGCAGATCGAGGACGAGGTATTTCTCTCAATGCGCCGCATGTGCGACCCGTTTTTTGGCTATAAGGCATGCGCTTTCGACCGACGCAATTGCAATTTGTCAACCATGATGAAAAGTGACTTAGGGCTCGAAGACTTGGGTCAAGTAACACGACAGGCCCGGCAGAGAGACAGGTATCTCTCAGTAAAATGAAGCATTCCCGTTCGTTGCATTCTGAGCATCCGAGTCCCTTTGGAAATTTAATATAAAGGAACATCTCTGGGTCGGGAGTATCTGCTTTCGGTAGAGTCTTACAGGTTTCCTAACTTATGATGAACATCCTCCAGGCTGCCACATCCACACCGACGACATTCAGCCAACAAAAATGCTTCTTTGTGAGTTATCCCGACCGCATCATAATGAACTGCTTAGCTTGTCGTCGACCTTGTAGGGCTGCATGTTGGCCCATGTACATGAGGGCTAAAATTGGTGTCAACGCCAAGGCAGTTAGCGTGCAGACCTGAAAGGCAACCCGAATGTTTCGAGAAAATGCATAAAACACGCTACAATGGATCAGATTGTCGTCCTTTGATGGTTTGTCTACCTGGTATATATGACATCTCATATGTCAACGGGTCACCGGTCACCGTCAACGCTGCCAATGGATTTACCGGCACCTCTCGAGATGCCAATTACCCTCGAGGACAGGATGGAGCCTTCGTTCCTCCCAATCATGAACTCAGGATACCCGTGAAGCTACGCGCTCGAATCAGGTTTCTGAACCGATTCCATCTAAACGAGACGTGTCCGAAATTGACGACGACAGGAGACACTTACTGTCACAGATGTACGAACGTTACCGCAGAAATCAACACCCCAATGTGTTTTCGAAACCATTCAAATTTCATTGCCCGGATTTGCGCTGATGGACCCACAAAGATTCCTGTCAATCCATCCAGATCCGGGAGCTCGAGTAATCATACATCCCGAAGCGAATCTCAAGTTTGCTTCTCCTATTCTCCGACATTACATGGGCGCTAACTCGGTTAACTCGGGCACGGGGGGAAGAAGTTGAATGATCAACGCTGTCGCGTAGTAGGGTTAGTTATGACGCAAGTAACGCACACACGGCACGTCAGAGATCGATGTCGCAGTGGGCCCGGAACAGTGTCTCCGAAAGCAAATCTCGGCTGGTATACGCTGGAAACAATATTCCAACTTTCAGTTCTTTCTCGAGGCGGAGCGTGACACTTACCAATGTACGGACGTCGTGCAAGAATAAAAATGCTCGTCGAGTTCAGTGATCAAAGGTAGGGATGATGTAGAACTCACAGTAGCACGCAGTAATCAATTACTGGAAATTCCTAGTACGATTCAGAGGATCAATGCTCGATGAGTGCATCGCCCATAAAGTAAATGGGACTGCACTACTGAGAGCCAAGTTCCACTGGCAACGGAAAGGTCGTCTGCTAGAGTGCACGCCATACGGAGCAGTCGAGTTTACTTCCCATGATATCGGCCCACAGCCACTGGATGTAAATTCGATCGCCAACACCATGGAAGAGACCGATCCGATCCCCTCCCTTGGTAGTAGATCAATCGCGTGCTCCACTGACAAAACAAAAAAGAACTCAACAATCGGTAAAAGCCAGGACAGCCCGACGAGATCTCCATGCACACTGATATTATTGTATTACCTTTCGCCAGCTTTCCCTTCGCAATATTATACTAAATGATCCAATCGGGGGTCATAGCCCGCTGCCCGCCACTATAACATGGACCAATTGCCGAGGACTCGGGCAAATCGGAGTGACCCGACCGTAAAACCGAGGAACAACTAGTAGACCGTGACATTGATTGGATTGGTCAATGAGAGGTCGATTGTCACATCTTCTCACGGCCATAAACTACAAATTCACATTAATGTTCAGCACATTGCGCGTGTTTCGATCTTCGAACCGAAGGAGAAAAAGACATGAAAACAACGGGCTATCTTACAACTCTTCATTGTAGAAAAACAAATACACAACACAAAATGGGTGGAGCAGTTGGAACACATAAACGCCAGACAATCGGTAAACGGCAAACCAAACAACATCGTGAGAGTGAGACAAGTGCTTGAGACAGTGAGAGAGCATAGGCACAGAGCGGGGGTAACATAGATAGGGTACACGGATCATCGGATCGCGGTATCAGTCTAGCGTGAAAAAGCAAAAAAAAAAAAGGTAATGGGTAACACATCCCTAATACAAAGTGACTCGAGTCGCTCAAAGAAAGATCGATTCTGAATTTCTTTTTACCTTTGGATTATCAGTATGCCACAGCAGGAATGCATTCCGCGTTCTGAAAGCGCAAATAATCGCTGAACTGGTCGCCGCTGTTGCCAGGGTAGTGGTGGTGGTACGAAGTGTGAGTCACGTCCTCGTCCACCGTCGTGTACGTTGTATAGTGAGGCGCGCACCAGTCATAGACGTTCGCCGTACCTGCGTACTGGTTGACAAAGATGGGCATCATCTGCTCGTCGTGGTGCACGACGCCGCAATCAGCCCAGCTTTTCGGCGTGCACTGATACGCGTTGTGCGCATCTCGGGTATACGCGGGTGGTAAAGCTTTGTCAAAGTCTGCCGCGTTCGCCGCCGAGCAGAAGTCGTATGCCGCAAACGATTGGTCCTCGACGGGCGAAACGGGCGAGGAGGGGGTGTGGAGAGCGTATGTCAACCCCGTACAGTCGGTAGTCGAGGGCGGCAGTCCTATCGATGTTTCAAGGAGATTGTACGGCTGTAATAATTACGTGCTTGGCATATAAATGTTGATAACCGATATGTGATCAGTTTACTCACGTCGTTCCAACGCGCCGGTACGCCTTCCCTAAGAACGGACGGAAGAACCAGGGGGGACAGACATCCGATGGCATCCGCCGATACGGCACTGGCTAGATCTTCTGTTTGCTCAGCACCGAGCGATGGAGCATGTTGAGACTCCGAGATGTCGTACGAGACGTTGGCGAAGACGCTGTCAAGCGAGCTCTGACGATGGTGAGAGGATACCTGGTCTGGAGTGGATTGACCCGCCGGAGCAGACAAAGAACGTTTGAACATGCCCGTGAGTGGGATCCGAAAGCGGTCGCCGCGAGAGGCGTCTGGAGTGAGAGCGCGGGTCTGAGGCAGGGTATAACCATCGCATCCGTTCGCTCGGGTGGACCCTGGGTCGTTCATTGGATCGAGAGCTTCGGCGCGAGCGCTAGAAACGACCATTTCGTGAGTCTCGACTTCGTTTGCCAACGCCACTTCCCCATGTTCATCTCCGTCCTCCTTCCCGGCCCTCGTTCGGTCCTTGCAGGCGCCGCCACCTCTACCGGCAGTGTCCTCCCATCGTCTCACCGCATTTTCTAGATCCATGCCTGTCTTCCCCTCCATTAGGAGATCCGCGATGATGGTACATCTCGCGTCGCCGCTTTTCGCTTTCTTGCCTGCAGGATCTCCTTTGACTTTTCGTCCAGCCTGACTTGTTCGTTTTCTATTGTTGGGGGCCTGGGGCCCGTCCTTGACTTTGATTTTGGCGAGCGCGTTCGCTCCGGGCCTGAAACGCCAGTCGGGGTATCGCTTTCTGTGTTCCGCCTGTGCGACGAGAGCCTTCGCCTCCCATACCTCCCTCTCTTCGCGAGGAAGCGTCTTCCAGTACTTGCCTGTAATATCCCGTCACGAATGCCATTATATTTGTCAGAATGACAAGGCCGCAAGTTACTTACCGATGATCTTGGAGAGTGTGCTATGGTTTCCTTCCACCTTCTCTGGGACTTGTTGGCTGCGGATGAAAGACGATCTGAAGAGGATGAAAGCGTTGGGCGGACGTGGGATGTACGAGGCGTCCCGCTTCTTGCCATGTCCCGCGCGGTCGGCAGCGGGTGCTTGCAACGTCGTGAAATTGGCCGCCTCGGGTGATTCGGCGAGCTCGAAGAGAGAGGCAGACGTCGGAACTGGGTTCTCCCAGATGGTTTCAAACGGGACGGTGGGATCCGCGCTCAGGGCAGTGATGGGTGTCATGTCGGTGAAGAAGGTAAACGTCATCGATGGATTCGGGTTGTCAACGAGAGCAGGCATTCCATCTGATGGTGATGATAAGTTTCCTTTCGACGAGAATCAGGCGAGGAAAAAGGGCGCACCGTCGTCGTCCAAGTCGCACGGAGGCAGGTCATGTTCGCGGATCGCGGGCATTGTGAGTATCGATCAAAGGATAGCAGTAGATTGTTGTTGCTGCAGAGGTCCAGATGTCAATGTTTCAGGATGGGAAAGTGATGAAGGAAGGTACGCACAAAACGGTGTTAGAGCGTCTAGAATATTCAAGTCAGCAGGTCGACCGAGGAGGAGAAGTGCTTTATTCTCTCTTTGGCAAGTGGGACAACGGAATGGAAGAGTCGAGCTTTCTGGGGCTGGCCAATTCCCACCCACTTATGTATTGAGTCAATCTATCAACCAACGACCGCCTTTTCAACTTGTCGGCAATATATCTCGACCAAGGGTCTCCCTCGCTTCGGTGAAATCAACGTCATGCTTGTTGAAATTCCACCAACTGAGAATCAGACAAAACATTTTTGAAAAAGAACACGAAAATGCGATAACAGCGTGGCCCGGACCGCCCGTCGGCAAAACCGACGATTGCTGTAATTAGTTACTACAACAAGGCAAACGTCGGTGCTTCACATTGCAAGTTGAGTCATGGAGCGGCCTCGAGGACGCCTCGTGGTTGGCTATGGCCATGACGCATGACGGTCGGGGTCCTCGCCCGACGTTTGGGAGTTGACTTGCTCCATTCAGTGCGCCCGCCTCCAGGCCCTCCTCAACCGACGCAACGTTGTGCTCTGAAATCTAGGGAGTGCCGCGATCATGGCGCACGCTTACTCGGTTGGTTCGCGAAGCCGGCATCACGGTAGAAACATAATTGTACTACTAATGACTGCGATACCCCGTTCAAAGGGCCGAGAGCAATGATCAGGTTAGCGTTCGGCATGGCCAAGATTTGCTTACATAGATTGCAATATTGTGAGTCACATCGTCGAGTCTGACTGAGTGATCCAGCTGCATGTGCACCTCCGCTCCGAGTCAGACCGTTTGATTAAACGGACGGACAATTAGTAAATTCTTTTTCTTCACGTCTGGCCCCGAACTTCACATTTTCGAAAATGACTCGGTGGCTCCAAACCCGACCGCTTCCATTACAGTGACGTCGCCAGTTCGCACTATTTAGAATCCAGAACCCAGCAGCTCGGCCCACAGTCTGGGTGCGCCCTTGCCGCGGACGATACTAAGTACAGCAAATATCCCTCTACGTTGCTTCAGCACCCGGGGTCGGATGACAATCGATGAATTCAGCTTCGGACGATGAACCATTCCCAATCCCGTCAATGGTCCCGCTAGTTCTTCTTGACCAGACCCATGCAAGGCTTCCATGAAATTTCGGCTGTTTTTATCGCAAGGTTCGTCCGCTTGTAGTGGGCGAGTGACTCATCCGCCGCATGTGCTCGCATGGCACAGTGGCGCGGCCACAGGTGGGACTGAGGTTGCGGTGTCACCGCACTTCACCAAGAACACAAGCGTATCATGACCAACGGGGTCAACTGTCAAGAGCATGTTCCTCGGTGGAAACTTCACCGTCCTTTCCGTTGAGTCAAACCGAGAGTACATGCAACCATACCTGACGCGTAGACAAGCACGGGACCGCTCTCAGGCCGCATGCACGTGTATGCATGAATGAAAGACGCAGCTGTTTCTTCTCTTCCGCTGAGATTGCAACACATCGAGCAAGAGATACATACAACTTGGGCATTTTCTTCGAATTCTCAGTCGAACGCCACCAAATTTTCCTGCTCCTTGTACGTAGACACCCATTTCTTCGCACCGCCTGACATCACAAACGCCTTTGAGACTGTGTTCCTTTGCTGATCCAAGTAATCCTGGTACCTGAAAATGCACCGATCAATCAAAGGTCGTTAATTTATATTCTTCAACGCGAACAGAACAATGAAGAATACCATTTAGCGCACCGTGGCCCTCGACCGTTCGAGCTCCCACAATAGAATATCACCTGCCTCGTCTCCTTGTACGCCTCATAAAACTTGGGTAAGTCGTCGTAGAAAGTTTGGGCCGGCTGCTGAATACTTCCACGGACGTGACCTCCCTGTATTAGATTGTATTTCGTTACCGTTTTGGAAGCAGAACCCCACGATGGATCGATGACGGATGATCGAAACGACTACAGGGACACTCACTGCATGGTCATTTCTCCTTACGTCAACTACGACGAAATCCTTCTCGCCCAGCTCGGGAATCCTGATGAGATCCGCAACTTCTGCACACTCCAGGCTGTCCGGGGATGATACTGGGATCGGATACGCATCCCACCAACTCTTCAGAGCGGATTTTGGCACTGAATCGGGGACGGTATTAATGTCGACTTTATCGCTCTTAGTAGCATAGATCTGGAACGACTCTTCAATTCAGGAGAGATCGTTGGTCAGCATAGCCGATATGCGCAAAACATTACATAGCTCACTGGCCCATTGATTCAAATCTCCAATGTCAGCAAGTCCAGATGTCGCCGAACTGATCGTCCCACAACATCCAGTCCGGCCATCTCCATTCAGGTAGACATTCAGGTCACTCGGAGTTTCTGTGAATGTAGAGTCTGTGGACAGGATGAATGAATAATGCAGATGACATTGCGTCCTCGAAATATGATGCACCGACCCACCTGTAAACCCTGCATCCTTCATGAGTGCTTGGTACTCTTGAAGAAGCATTGCACCAGAAATACAACCGACATATGCAGCCATGTTAGACCGCAAGGAATCGGGATAAGGTTTGTTGGCTATGATCTGTTGTTCGAAATGTGAAGCAACTCAAACCCGAGTCAGCATTTCATAAAATGTATAGTTGACCGCACGTCGTCGAGGCTGACTCTTCCTCCGGGTTTGAGAACCCTGTACACTTCCTCCAAAACCTTGCGTTTGCCATCCAGCGGCAACAGGTTGATCACACAGTTGGAGAGTACGCAATCCACAGAGTCGCTTTCGATTGGCAGGTCGCCCGCCAAAGAGGCCTTGGCGAATGCTACGTGAGGCGGCTTGAGGGCCTTGGCCGTCGCGTTGCGACGAGCCCGAGAGATCATGTCCTATACATACGGTTCGTTTCAATTCCGAGTCAATCGCCTCAAAGTTCGGAGCTCTCGAGAGAAACCCACGTCCGAGTTATCTATCCCGACCACTTGTCCGGTAGGACCCACTTTGGCGGCGGCGAGAAAGACGTCAATGCCCCCGCCAGAGCCAAGATCAATGACCGTCTCTCCCTGTGGGTATGATATATTGGCAGTAAGACGACTGAGGTAGAATCTTTACCTCCTTTATCGATGCCATCGCGACGGGATTTCCGCAGGATAGTCCCATATGTGCGCCAGCTGGGACAAACCGTAGTTCTTCCGCAGTGTATCCGAACGCGGTAGCGACACGTTCGGCATCTAGCAGCAGGTATCATGAGCTCGATAGTCGACGCAACTTTGACAAACGCCCAGCAGAACGGTTCACGTACAGGTTCTATCGGCACCTTCGCGTGCTTGCTTGCTGTATGTTTCGTTCACGATGTCGATCAGGGATGCCGACTCGGGTTCAAGGGCTTTGTTACAGCACGGGCTCATAGTATGATAGTGAGAGTTTCGTTTTGAACGCTAACCTGACCGTGGACATAATCTGTTGGTTGTTGGAAGTCTATTAGACCAAACAATAACAAACTTCTCGTGACATATTCGTTGCTTTCAACTTTGCTAACAAAAATCAGTTCGGAATCAGACTCACAACGGGACTCAAGTTAATGGACGTTTCGTTCTCCATTCAGCCGCATCTGTGAGCCACTGATACGCAATGCCGAGATTGGTTCAATTTTGGTTATGCAGCCCACCTCGCAATGCTGACCATATTGGTTGGATCGTCGATTTGAAACGAGGAACATATCAGAGCCATACTCTCTGACTCTCTAATGGGGCGGGCCACGCAGACGCTATATTCCCTCCAGAGCGAGCTCTGCGACTTATGGATATTCTAAATTTTTTTCTAAATGATGCGCAGACGATCGGAAGATGCTGACAGACTATAATCCGCTCATTGTTGCACGTATCGTCCGTTTGTCAGAATGCCAGTGTTCCTTCGGAATAACGAAATCAAAGTATCGAGGGTACCGAGAAAACTCTCACTGCAGACGGGATCACGACGTTGCTCCCTCTCTTTGTTCAGACTCATCCAAGATGGGTATCAAATGCCATCAATTGGTTGGTCACAGGAAAGTCAACAGTCTGTACGTTGCTGAGACGTACCCACTCGACTACCGGTTGTGAGCGAGAGGTCCTGGAGAGGTTTGTCATCACGAAGCATTTCATGGGCAACGCACTAACCATTGTCGAATAGCCAAAGACCGCTCGCACTATATGATAGTATATCGTTGAAGGAATCAGCACAAGCTTCGACACAGGGTATACTAGGTTCCACCACTGGTTAGTAGTGCTTTCCAAGGGAGGCCTCGCCTGAAGTCATCGCTGGTTTCCCATTCTGACTACTTGGTCGTTCTAGACAATGAGATAGTTGTGGCAGAAACTGAATGCGGCGACGATCCACTACTCCTTCGGCCAACTCATCAGTGAACGAGACCCTCACGACGAATACATTCGAGAAAACAAATGCAACCATACTTGAGCACCGGTGAGATCCTGTACTTCAAATGAGTCTGCCTACGCTAACGCAGTTCCATGTCAATGGGATCCACCCGGCGGCAGACGACGCGCTTGTATTCAGGTCGACGCCATGGAGACCTGTGCAAGACCCATCGCCTTGGCCACGAGGCTTGTGAGATCACCTGAACGGATGGCATCCGCAACGCCCGTTCTGCCTGCTTGTGCCGCCTTCTTGAGTTGGCTCCTGCTGAACAGGAGGTACCCTGTTTCGAGCATTCAAGTTTAGCGGCGGCACATTTTTTTCTGGTATCAATGCATGGATCAACTACGTTCAAAGTGTGCCCACCCGTCGACGTCGTCTTTGCCAGGAGCTGGCAAGTCCCGGAGTGTGCTAAGCGAGAAGCTCACCTTCATGGATCAAGGTGAGAAACTGTCTTTAACTGTGGGTGCCAGTGAAACACTTGAGTTCGTCAAAAGTGGCAACTGTTCTGCTAGTGTCGCCGGCATCGTAGTATCTCCCCACTTCCAGTAATCCAACTGTTGTGTCAAACTGCGGTGGAGACAAATATGATTGATCATTAATCCTTGCCGGTCTCTCAATTCTGAAAGCTTGCTGAATCCTGTATTGCTGTTAAACCACTCGTCGGACTGCGCCAGGACCCCTGGCACCAATGAGGACCCGGCCAAGTTCTGCTATCATTCCGTCTTTGCGTCTGGTCCGAACCAGGCTAGTCGAACTTTAAGGTTTGTCGTCTTGTTGTCCAGACCCTGTTCCCGACGACAGTCGTCGGATCATCGTGCTGTATCGCTGGGCAACCATGTCAATATTGAATCGGTACTCGGATCGAGGCTAACCGTGCTAGTTGTGCAACAATAACCCTTGCCGACGAGTCATGTAGGGCACAACCTCAGCGGTCTCGGTCTCTGGCTGTGGACAGACGAAACAATTATGTTCAATGAAGAGTTTGCACATACTGACACCACTGGCAGTGCAACTGCCCAACGCCACCATACAGACACCATTGCAAGGTTACTACCCCTTTTTTTTTTTTCCAAATCGGCACGCCTCCAGCTAAATTTCACTTCTAGACTCGATCATTCATGCCAGTAGCGGGCAAGAGTCATCTTGGCCCACTGGAACTTTGCAAATGTGCACTGGGCCGTCCCAGAGTCTCGTTCCAGCAGTGCTACTGATAAGATAGTCTTCTGACCCGTTAGTCATCGAAAACATCCGTCGACTTGACAACAATCAAGTTGCTCATTTCCACTGTTCATGCAGATAGAAGTCACTCTGTGTGCATGTGTGTATGTGGTAGGGAGGGGTCATTTTCCGCATCTGACGCTGGCTAGATGGTAAGCCCCTCAGATCTAACCTGGGAACCAATGTGAATTACATACGTATCTCCAACTTTCTGTCCTCGACGGCAAAGTTCCCACTTATGGCTTGGTCCCTTGTTTCGGATATGTTCCCTCGGCCACCGATGGTACTAAATCGGGTGTTAACGAACCGAAACAATGGTACGATGACATGTAACTTGTGTGTTACAAGGTCCGGCGAGCTCATCATTATCATTACATACACGTCGGAACGGACATGGTAAATTAATCCAATAATGATGATCGTTGAGGCACCTGAAATGTGTATGTACTCACATGCGCATCTGAAACGCTCGCTCCTTGTGGCTCTCTGAACCTTGGTCTGTGATGGATTGTGCCAATGATAACTGACTCGTCCCCTGTGGAAGCAATGGTTTGCTCTGAATGGTATATGTGACTTGATCACCAAATAAATCGTATCGGTATGAGAACAGGAGAGGCGATTTCCGAGGACATCGGTATGTCGAGCCAAGTTTCAGGATTTCAACTGTAAAAGACGACGGACTCGAAGTATCAAGTATATGATGAAAGATGAAGAAAAGACTACTATCCGTACGGAAGGTGAGCGGAATCGCAACTGATCCAGACACCTGATGCCTTTTATTCTTCGTATGATGAGTCTGCACGATATGACTTCGCCGTGACCAGTCGGACTACCTTGGAAACTCTGACTGCGAGACATGTGAAACGACGAAGGAACGACCCTGCCTTGGTCCTGAAGGTGAGAAAAGAAAAGGAGGAAGCGGCCACTGTCGGAAGCATATACTCATTGACCGAGTCAGCCAGTGTGTGGCACAATCACGGCAAGCCCGAGGAATATGCAACTGGCCCGTCATTAGGGAGAGGGCGTCGTATTTGCCATTGGCTCCAGAACTGGATATTATGTCCGACAACGGGGGGCTCGTTGACGTTACACGTGTAACGTCGGGCAGCCCCGAACGGTGAATTAGCCCGGATCGGGTATGACGAGGAAATGGCGGTGGGATCTCGCCCAGCCTGAGCAAAGAAGGGTCGTCTTCACCACCAATAGCAAAGGTAGATGGGCCATATCCCGTAACGAGGACGTCGTGGACGTTACACGTGTAACGTTTAGCGGCAGTGCGCAGCCCAGATCGGGAATGACAGAATTTGCGGCGGAATCTCGGTGAACCTGGGAAAGACATGACGAGCCAACTTGTCAGAGAAGCGCATGACATTCACCACTAATGCCAGAAGTGGACGCCACCACTCATGAGAAGAAGACGTCGTTGACGTTACACGTGAAAGGTTTGGCGCGAGCGACCTCCGAATACCATACAACCTCATCAGGAATGAAGTAGTCTTGGCTGAGAAAATTCGCCAGGAAGCTCTGAAATCAGGAAGCCCGCCTGCTGTCAGAGAAGCGTCGCATTCGCACCAGTGTTCCCAAAAATGAAATTCTGCCGTGTCTGATTCGAAAAGAGCGTCGCTGACGTTACACGTGTAGCGTTGGGCGGCCGGTAAGTAACAGCGAGTACTTATATAACCTTGGTTGGGCTGAGCGGAGCCGACTGTCGGCCGCTGCCGAGCCGAATTTCGAACCACCTTGAAGTTGCTTCGCGTTCTGCCTGGACCGTGCTAAGTACTTACAGTAGGCAGAACTTCTCAAAAAAAAAATCGGGAGAAAGTTAACGGAACATACATCATCATTGTCCAGGTCCTTTTTCTAAGCGACGCTCGAATGTTGTGATCCATTGCAGAATGCAGTTCGTAGAGTGGCAGCAGGTGCCGTGCGAGTAAGGGTCAAGCGCGGCGGAGAAACTTCGCTCAAGCCTCAGGTTGGCACTGCGCTCAGGTTGGGCCGCTGGTACTAGTCGAGTATGGAATCGAAGGAAGGACGCACCACGAGAAGAAAAGGGACCACGGTTGGCCGGGTTGCATTCCGAGGGTGGTCAGTTGGAGCATTTTACGCTCACTTTACTTCAAGGACTCGTACCAATGGCATAATGGAGCCTAGTGTTAGGTTGATGCTTAGTCATGAATGGAGCTTTGCCACTTGGTACGGTGACTCATCGATGCATCCTTTCAAGATGACTTTCTGGGAATGCGTGGCCAAGCACACGGGTACCTGTCAGCTGCGAAACTTGCATTACCGTGACACGGTTCGGCCGTCTGGGTTCTGCGGGCCGAAGGATCCCTCCATTTCTTCCCGTAAGTGCGAATAAACCTACCGTCCGCTCGTTAACCCTGCGATTGATACATATCATCATATCAATCGACTAATTCGAAGCTCTGGCGCGGGAAGGGTCGTCGGCCGGATCATACATCGGACAGTAGGGGTTGAATTCCATTCAGCCTAAAGTGACGAGTCTCAGACAAAACTTCGCAGCGCTAGCAACGTGTTCAATTCTGCGACTAGAAGATGGCTACGCTATATTAGTCTCGCATTCTATGGCAACTCTTGAACCCTTGACTGGCGGGATTGATACGGTGAAGAAGGACCCGAGTCGCAGCGAGTTCGGGTAAGTCGGGCTCCATTTTTTGCGCTCGCGATGCCACGTGCTCATCCGGATCGCTCGACTGCAGGAAAGGTTCCGTCTGTCCGAGAACCGTCGCACTTGAAGGATGCAGTACCCGCTCCTCACGGAGATTGGAACAATTAACTAACAGGTTGCCACCATTGGCGGGGGTAAGTTGGCTCCTGAGTCTCTTCACCTCCAACGTGGCGCAAAGTATCCGAATTAGATCTCTTGGATGCGGTTCTGGGCTTCCTGTCCCCTTTCAAACTACTCGATCTTGCATTGTTCGCTCTATCGAGTTATAGTGGACACTCGCGACGCAAGGGAAAAGTCGCATATGATACACCCTGTATTTCTATCACCACACATTCGCACTATATGAAATCCTGATCAAACAGGTTGCGAATGCGTCTGCTGAGCCTGGCTCGCACTGGCCTCAGCCGATCGTAGATCTCTGCGCAAGTGACTCGCGCAGTGTATCCAACAGTGCACGTCAAGCGCTTGCCGATGGTGAATGTTAACGTTCAGGTGTCGTCGTGAGTTGATCTACAATGTTCAATTTGTCACATCGACAGGCTGCGACACGTGCGGCTGGAGTGGCACCTTCATTCATATTCGTCTGCCTGCTCTCTCTGGGCAGATATCAATACCATATCTCTTAATTGATTCTCAGCGGTAGTATGCTAGCCCGCTCCAAGACCAAGTGCGTTCGGCTCGAACCTGTGAACTCACTAACCAAATGCTATTGACTTTCAGGATTCCAAATGGAGTCGTTTCATCCTTTTCCATTTTCCTAGATTTCGCGAAATTTATCTATCGACCTTCCGTCGAGCGCACGCAGCGTACGTACAGATAGGGA
>JBBPOM010000439.1:0-26570 GCA_038091455.1 Leccinum uliginosum
GATTTGCCTGCGGACGTAATTACCGCTGCTTTGGAGGGTGCATCCTTGCCTGTCAGCGCGATCGGCCAAGGATCAAGCTCACGTTCCGAGAGACGACGAATGAGGAGAGAAAGACGGTAATACTGATGTACTTACAGACGGTGGTCAGTCCCGAGTTTCTTGCGTGGCGACATTGCTCACCACCATGTTGCAGTGCGGAAATTTGTAATTTTCTTTTCCTCCAATGGGATTATGTACTTATTTTGCTCTCCCTTACCCATCCACTACCATAAAATATGTCTTCTGGACAATTTGGTGTCGTTAAACCATTTAATTCGGAACGCGTAACAATATCTGCTCGTGCAAAACAACATACGCTGTATCCTGTAAAATCTAGATTGAGTGGTGACCAGTGCACCATGCCTTTCTCAAACACGCGTGTACCGTGCTTCTATGGATTGCAGGTAGTCTGCCAGACGAGTGAGTATGTGAAAGATGACGCTGGCTAAGGTTCCAATCGTTTGGGGTCTCTGGGAAACAACGACGCCCGCCTGATGTTGTTGAGCTTCAAGAACAACATCAGCACACGCTCGAGACCGATCCCACCCCCTCCATGTGGGGGACAGCCGATTCGGAAGCCGTCCAAGTAACCCTTCATGCTCTCGGGGTCAACACCCTTGGCACGCATTTGCTGAGAAAGAAATTCGGGATCGTGGATACGCTGTGCTCCCGATAAGATTTCTTCACCTCGCATGAAGAAATCGTATGAGTTGGAAAGGGTCTGATACGGAATCAGCAGCGGATGGTCGATCGATCGAGTGGCTTACAGGGTCCTCTGGGTCAGGCATGGTATAAAACGGACGAAGGGCGAGGGGAAATTTGTCGACGATGAAATAGTCCGTGTCGTACTTGGCTTTCACGATCCGGCCAAGCCTCTTCTCGTTCTCGGTGCTAAGGAACGGATCATTCAGGCCAAGAAACGTTTATCATCGATCGCGATCGCTTACTTGATGTCGTCCAGAACCTCTCGATCCACACCATCCTCGACGAGCAGATCTACAGCCTCTTTGAATGTGAGGACTAGGGTTCCCTCGGGGCCCTCTCGCCATTTGAATTCCTCCGCTTCAAATTGTCTCCCTACCGTCGCGATCTCTTTGGCGTACTGTTCCTTGAGACCGCGGAATATAGCTTTGAGCATGCCGTCGAGCACGTCGCGGACTTCGTGATAATGTTCTTCGATCGTCATCTCGAGATCCAACCCGACGAACTCGGTGAGATGGCGGTGCGTGTTGGAGTCCTCTGCGCGGAAGACTGGCGCAATCTCGTACACACGCTCGAAATCGGCGGCGATGGCCATCTGCTTGGCTAGCTGGGGAGATTGTGCCAGGAACGCGCTGCCTGGTATGGACGTTAGCTGACAAGTATAGACATGCTTGGCAGACAGACCTTTGAAGTAATCGACCTTGAAAACAGTTGCACCGGATTCCGTTGCGGCACCCTGAAGCTTGGGACTGTGTATCTCGATGAATCCAATGCTATTCAAGTAGGAACGGAATAAATCTCCGATGGCATGCTGGATTTTGAAGATTGCCTGATTGGTGACTGTCTGTATGCATGTTAGAATGGTTGGAGATAATAGATACTTAATGGGACAAAAAGAGAACTGACTCGGAGATCGAAGACGCGATTGTTCAATCGAGTGTCGAGTAAGACTCTATTGAATTGACCTTCGACTTCAGGGGCGTTTTCTGACCGGCTGGCATCCTCCAGAGAAAACGGCAGTCTGCTTTCTACCCCTGCCACGAGCCACAACTAAACAGCTGCGGATCAACTTTGTTGTCCTCCGAACGCTACTGTAGATTACTGACCTCGTTGATATGGATCTCGATGTCATCCACGGTCGCGCTTTTGATAGGTTCAGGACTCTTCTTCACCGTGCCCTCGACAATGATGATACTTTCAACAGTGAGCGAGCCAGCCCACTTGACCATCTGCTTGCTGACTTGGCCATCGGTAACTTGCATCAATGCTTGGACGGTGTTGATGCGTTGGCGTAAGTTGAGGAAAACCATTTTGTTTCCTTGAAGGCGCGAGGTCTGGATACGAGCTCTGATGAGCACTTGCTCGCCATCGTTCTGTGCACTTAAAGTCGATATGTCGGTGTATCTGCGGCCTGGTCGTGACTGAGATTGATGCAGAGGAAGCTTGCCGTATTTTCCGGAGGCATAGTCCTACAATCGAAACCTGAAAGCAAGCTCACTGAGAAGCAGATAGATGATACCTCGTCTGCGGCTGCTTTTGCCTGCTCCAACTCCTTAGCCTTTGCTGCTTTCTCGGCCTTTTTCTTTGCTTTCTCAGCTTCCTTGGCAGCCTTTTTCAGTGCGCTTTTTGTCGGACCGTCTCCTCCTTCAGGTCTTTCGAGAGTGTGAAGGGTAGATTGATCGAGGTAGATCTAGTCTCACCTTTCCAAGTTTCCATCGGCAGGACCTCTGATATGATTGTCATTCAGCAATCACGACGAGGTATGAACGATGGCGTACGCTTCTCCGACTGGTGCATCCATTTGCTTTGGGTCCTCGACCGCTGTAGTCATGATGGTTAGATCTTATCAATCGGCGGGTTTCTGTTTAAGGTTGAAGGTCAGTATATCTTCCGTGCGGCCGCGGTTGGAGGGGTTATCAGTGTATAAATATAAAACAAGACTGTGTACTAACGGCGATGTGATTGATGAGTCGTGTTCGATCGCTTATTAGACCTTTGCGATGATGCACAGCGTCACTGGCACTGTATCGGCCAAATCCGGGTGACCGGGTCCCAACAAAATTCGCAGCTGCTCAGCGACAAAGTGCTCACACTCTTTTTTTTAAATTTCTTATTCGACCTGATGCTGGCCATTAACTCCGTTCGTCGTGCTCCCGCCCTTCTTCGTACCATAGCCCCCTTGTCGACGTGGTCTGCCGTCCCTGCTGGTCCTCCCGATCCGATACTTGGTCAGTATCATCCCGGAACGTGGTCAGCCTACTGACTTTTCGCAAGGCATCACCGAGGCCTTCAAGGCCGACAAAGACCCACGCAAAATTAACTTGGGTGTTGGTGCCTATAGGGATGAGAACGGAAAACCTTATGTCCTGAACGCAGTCAAGAAGGTAAATTTCTTTTCTTCTATTCTACTCCGCACCTGTCGCTGACCACGTCATGCTAAGGCGGAGGAGAGGATGGCGCTTGAAAATTTGGACAAGGAGTATCTGCCCATCACTGGCCTGGGCACCTTCACTCAAAACGCTATCAAGCTTGCCTATGGCGCCGAAAGCGCACCGCTAAACCAAAACGCCGTCCGTTTCACCTGGTCTGGTTAGATTTGAACCCCACTTATTTCGAACGTATGACAGATTGCGGCGACCCAGTCCATCTCTGGAACGGGTGCCCTAAGGATTGGTGGTGCTTTCTTGGCCAGATTTTATCCTGGCGCTAAGATTATTTATCTCCCCAATCCTACCTGGGGCAACCACATTCCCTTGTTCAAGGACTCTGGCCTAGAAGTTCGTTCGTATAGATATTTTGATAAGAAGACGGTTGGCCTCGATTTGGAAGGCCTAAAGGAAGACTTGAAGGTACGTGCAGAATTTTCAACGTTGTTCGCCTTTCCTCACATGACCTCCAGAATGCTCCGGAAGGAGCTGTTGTGCTTTTACACGCCTGTGCACACAACCCTACTGGGGTTGATCCTACCCAAGCGCAATGGAAGGAGCTCTCTGACCTCCTCGCAGAAAAGAAACTTTTCCCGTTTTTTGACATGGCATACCAAGGCTTTGCCTCTGGTTCGACCGCTCGGGACGCCTTTGCCGTTCGTCACTTTGTTTCGCAAGGTCACAACGTAGCGCTGTGTCAGTCGTTCGCTAAGAATATGGGGCTCTATGGCGAACGCGTTGGCGCTTTCTCGCTCATCACCGCAAACGAGGAAGAAAAGAAACGTGTAGAAAGCCAGCTCAAGATCATTGTGCGCCCCATGTACTCGAACCCACCCCTGCACGGCGCTCATATCGCAAACACGATCCTGTCGAACCCTCAACTTTACCAAGAATGGGAGGGCGAAGTCAAGGGCATGGCAGATCGCATCATCAACATGAGAGAAAGGTTGTATGAGCTGCTGACCAACGGTTTCCAGACCCCGGGAACATGGGGACATATCAAGAGCCAAATCGGCATGTTCAGGTGCGTGTGCCTGCGGAATGTTGGCTCGGACGTAAGCTCATGTCGTGCATGATGTAGTTTCACTGGGCTCCAGACCGAGCAGTGCAAGGCCCTGGCAGAAAAAGCCCATATTTACATGACCATGGATGGCCGCATTTCGATGGCAGGACTGAATGGCAGCAACATTGAATACTTTGCACAGGGCGTGGATGCAGCAGTTAGAGGAAATCTGTAGAGTGCTAATACCATATTTATCCCCATTAGACGCTTTAATAATCTAATGGGGTTCTTTATTTGCTCCGTTATAAAGACCCGGCGAGGTTTGTGCGAGGCTGAATTCTCTTTTTTTGGCAGTGAAGCGTTAATTGCAATTTCGATGCCGAGAAGCGTCACCCTCTCCTCCGTACGTTCTCTTCGCCCACAGCACCAGCCCAATCGCTTGACATTCCTCCAGGCTCATGGACCGTCGAGTGCCGCCGCTCGGCGACTCGCTCGGGGAATCGCATCGTCCCGCTTCCCCAGCAATTCACCGGAAGCCCCCTGCGCTGCGAATCGTCGTCCCCCCGACGGAATATTGCCCCTTCAGTACCGATCTGACCCTTCCTATCACGCCACATTCCCTTCCGACCCCCGTCTCCTCATCGTGCTTCACTTTCAGTGATGCCCAGGACCTTATGACCAACAGTATCCCGCCGACCCCGGCTCTTGCACAGTCGTCGTGTTCACGAGACACCGCTGTCCCCGACCTTGCCTCGCCGACTTCAAGCCAATTCTTGTTGATGCCCCCCGCTTCTCACGTAGAAGGGGCCGACAGCGAGATAGCGATCCGTGTGTCGCCCCTCGCCGCACACCACCCCGCCACGGATGGCTCGATGGGTAATGAATCTAACGGGTCCAAGTCTGGAAATCTACGTCCCTGGGAGGTTCTCTCTTCTACTTGGCTCAGTGACCTCGGAGGTCACACGGAGACAGATCGTATATTTCAGCATAACCTCCTTGAAATCACCTTGGGTGATACAGTTAGTACTAGCCCTGCATCCACACCAGCTCTGAGCCCGAGTGCAGTATCCCCTTCCTCGCAGATTTCCTCCGTCTTGGCGTACAATTTGCCATCCTCTCTGGCCAGGTCACCAGCGTCGCTGTCTCCTGGGATGTCACCTTACCCGCCCATCATGTTACCTGACACCCTACCGGCACGTCTGGCTTTGAAGCCAACGGGCACGGATACTTTTCCGTCCACACTGGATGGCTTAGAGGCATGGCGTGAGAGTGTAGCACCCGGGATTCCTCCATCCGAAGAACTCCCCTCACCTCTCTCCGAAGATGTCCATAGGTCCCAGTTGGAAGAGCTCCTGGTAGAGACAACCATCAATCCATCCTTGCCTTCTCATCTCTTGCAGTCTCGTCACCTTCAGTCTACCCGCATTCCCCGCGCCTCGAGGTCGCAGACCTTCATAAAGCATGCCAAAATGCTTGGCGGACGCGTCAAACAGCTTGTCAAGCGGCAGAGCGTCCACAAGCATCGCGGTAGCATGGACAGAGGTGTCAGTTTTAGGGTCATCACGAGCCAAGACAGCGAAAATGGCAGCGTCATCTTGATCACTGCCCCTCCACCGCCATATGACAGTGGTCCATTGACACTCGTTCCCCAGAGCCATACGGAACAGGAGAACATGAGATCACGCACTACCTCTGCATACTCCTCTGTAGTCCAGACAAGTGCCGCTGAGCATGCCACCGCTGGCATAACGGAATTAGGTTCCAGGCATGGAGGTAGCAACAGGAATGCCCTTCGTCGTCTTTCTGTTGCAGCACTTTCGACCATCAAGAAATTTTAGCACTCGCACAGCCAATGGCAGCTTCCATGGCGAAAAGTTTATTACATATCTTGAACACGCGTTGACACTTTCGATTGATCCGTCCCATGTAGCTGTCCTCCGCACAGCATGTCATTCCTTGCACCAAGTTTTGAAGGCTTCAGTCATTCCACCGCATCTCTTTCGTTCTTAGGCTTATTCATCAGACATTATACGTTTTGTGCACGCTCTGGCATAACTGTATCACCGTTTTGTATCGTATCTGGTCATCCGTTAGTAGTAGCCATTACTGTGGTTCCGGTCTATCCACGTTCCTGTCCGTAGTACATATTCACGGCATTACAAAGTCCATGGCAGAAGCTGACGATAGTCCAAGTCATGTTCTCGAACCTCATCAACACTGTTCTAAATCAGCTTCCGGAAACGCAAATTCCGTGTGCTTTGGCAATTGAACATTGACACGTTCTCTGTCCGCAAAGTGAATCGTGGTCAAGACTCCGACTTGTGGCTTTTCCGATGTCTCCAACTTGAGGTTTCGAAATACACGACATGCCATCGCACTCGTGAGCGCTATTGCGGGAACCGAAAGCGATAATTGCATAATAGGAGAAGTGTTGGGCGATAGAATCAAATTCGAACACGAAACGTTGACTCCGTTCGTGATCCTATACAACGAGTCTCAGTATTGACTCGTGATCGAAAGAAAGGACGTACATATAATATCGCTGTCCACCTTGTATGACAGCCCGGGAAAGACGAGGGAGTGTCTTGCTACTGAAAAAGTTCCTCCAACTCCTGGGCTGCGTCGTGGCCCGGGGATGGGACATGAGAATTTTGAAGGTGATCGCAAAGTGCACGAGGGCATCAAATACCGTAGGCACGATGAACGCCGCGGACACGTAAGCATTGACTTTGACGTTGATGCAGTGCTTTGTGTTTGCGATTTCGTAGTAATCGTGCATAGGATCGATGAGCACCAGCGTGGAAGCGCTGACGGCGCCAACCCAAAGAGCAGTGAAAGCATAGCAAACGAATCTCTCATGGAAAAACACGGCATGGACACGTTTGAGAAAGAGATAGGAGGATGATCCGGACGCAAGGACGAGGAATATACAGGAGATCAATTGCATGACACCACAATTTTGGACAGGGCCAGCTGGAAAAAAAAAAGCACTCATCAGCAGAGATAGCCCTTGATTTTGATGAGTTACTTACTCTTCGCCAAGGCTGACACGAGTACTACTGCAAGTGCCCATAACCTGAACTGTGATTATCACGATGACGAACTGGGTTTTGAAAATGAGTTACCTGGATGTAAAGTAAGCGAACAGCACCGGGGTGAGTTTGGAGGTTCGAATGATTATCCAGTCGCTGGGTATGCTGGAAAGAATATCCCATACTAAAGCCTTGGATGACACTGTTAGCCATCCCTCCGATCGAGTACAGGCTTGTACCTACCCCAAAGGTCACAAGGAAAACATCCTTTGTTGCTTCGTACTCGTCTGCAAGGTCCGGTTGGAGGTAGTTGAGATATACGCCTGGATTGAGGATAGGTAGGGAGTTATTTCCGCTCATCAGGACAGCAGACGCATGCAGAATCAGAAGGCGCAACGATCAAACGGCGCAAATTGCCTCCCAATTAAATAGCATCCAACTCTATCTACAGCATCAGATGATAATGGGCAAGTAAGTTGCGGATGCGACGGCTGACTCACTGTGGGATAACGACCCACCCAGCGTTGTCGATTCGGCAGTACAGCTTGGTTTCCAAACCAACAATCATTAAACCTGATATAGGGTCAGGTTCACAGTACGACCATGCGGCAGAAAGCTCCTTGGAAATCCAGCTCCAGTCCTGCATCGTAGCGGCGCTCTTGCGCCGACTGAGTGCCTGGCAAAGAAATTGGATGGTGATAACGAGGCAGTCGAGGATGACCCGGATTACCATGATAGTGCTGCTGACTCCCTTGTCAGCGAGAGAGAAGCCAATCTTGACATCACGAGGCTGCTAGACCATTGGCAAGTCTCCAGCGGATCAATCATCCGACCGTGCTGGAATCAAAGTCAGTGGACTGGTCGTTTACATTTTTGTAGTTATCTTGTGGCTAGAACGGATAATATGGACGTGTCAAAAACCCTTGCAGAGGCCGGCAGAATTTTTGACCGTCGAAAAACTCAAGGATTGAGTTAGCCCTACTAGCCGAGTCCTTAGTAATTCTTTACTAAGGCTGTGCACGGACTTCCAACTTTACTTGCTTACCCAATTCGGAAATCCTCGTTCGAAAATCTGACCACTAAGTGTGTTTCTCAGATCTATCGCTGCAACGAACGACCATGTTAACGAGCGTATTGGTATTGGATATCTTCTGCGCATTGGTAGGTCGTTTCACAGCTTACTGACAACGATTGATTTGATCGGCGTTAGGCCGCCCATCGCTGGTTTAATCAGCATGAACCCTCCATTTCATGGAGCTTGCTGCCCGTCTTAGCAGTCCCTTTACCTGCGGCATGGGTTTTGATCAACGATTCATTCTCGTATATGGCGGCATTACTGGCGGCATATTTGGTTTTCTTCGCCACTCTATTCACGTCCATTGGGCTCTACCGACTCTCTCCATTTCACCCCCTCGCAAAGTATCCTGGCCCCATCCCGTGCAAGATATCACAGCTATGGACAGTGGCAGTTTCTTCCCGCGGGAAAGTCCACCACTACCGCAAAAAATTGCATGAACAATATGGACCCATCGTTCGCATTGGTACGGCGTTTCATGAGAATCAATCTGACTCAGCTGATGGTGGTCAAGGGCCGAATGAACTGTCCGTTACTGAGAAGGATATGCTTCCACACATCCTTGGATCCCAAGGAATGCCAAAGGGGCCTTGTAAGATTCTCAAGTACGACTTCCATAGCAACTCGTACTCATCTTTGATCTGCGTCAGTGTTCGAGGGGAGGCGAATGACTCCGATGAGTGACAAAGAGATGGCGCATCTCAACCTAATTAGTACTCGAGATCTGCAGCGTCATGCAGTGCTACGGAGAGCTTGGAACAAAGCCTTTGCAAACTCTGCCCTAAGAGATTACGAAGAGCTGATGCTTCTGCGCGCTCACCAATTGATCAATAGTCTCAAGAACATCTGCGAAGAGCAAGGCGGAGTCGCTTGTGTCGACATCGCAACTTGGATTGGTTACTTCACGTGAGTATTCGTCTACACATGATCGCTCTCGCTCACATTGGTGCTAGGTTTGATTTCATGGGAGACATGGCGTAAGTCCGAGTCAGTCCTTAGACTCGTTGAAGTCTCAATTTTGAAACACGGTCGCTCAAGTTTCGGGGGTGGATTTGAACTCATGCGTGACGGTGATTGTGACAAAGTGCTAGCCAATTTGTCAATATCACTCTAGTTAGCTTTTCCCCTTTCCCTTTTTTGTGATCTCACCTCTTTCTCAGTTATGCTTCCCTCAGTCAGGCTGTTCCATGGTTTTCATGTGTAATACGCAATCTTCCCTATTTCGGGAAGCCGATGAGTAGGCTTGGATCGTTCGCTGTCGAACGAGCTACGATACGGTATCGTCAAGAACAAGAAAGGAGGGATCTCTTTTACCATTTGGTAATCACACATATCCACGTCTGTAATTGCATTCGTGCTTGCTGACCGCTGATCCCAGATCGCGGCACATCAAGCTGATTCACAGGACTCTCCCTTGCAATTGATTGTCTCTAACTCGCTTCTAGCCATCGTAGCAGGCTCAGATACTACTGCTTCAGTCTTGAGAAACACTATATTTTATCTGCTCACGAACCCAACCTACTATACACGTTTACGTGAAGAGATAGACGCAAAATTTCCGCTGACAGAGACGAGCCGGCTCGATCCAGAAATCTTGCCCGATCTTCCTCTCTTAAATGCAGTCATGTGCGTCTTTATTCGATTCTGCCAGTGATATATATATATTCATATGGTCATGGCAGAAATGAAGTTATGCGTCTCCAGCCTCCAGTCCCAACGGCACTGCAGCGTGCGCCCGCGAGGAGCACGAAAGGCAAGCTCGTTGGCACTCAGTAAGATCGAGCCGAGCCCCATGACGTTTGTATCTCACATGCCTTTCAGCTATTTCAAAGTGGGAACGCACATCCAAGTACCCCCTTATGTCCTGCACCGTGATCCCAAGTATTTCTTTCCGCGCCCGGACGATTTCTGGCCAGATCGGTGGATTCTGGAGAGTCTCGGCTCACAAGAGATTGTGTTGGACCGCAGCGCATTCATACCCTTTTCCATGGGGCCAGCAAACTGTGCGGGAAAGCCACTGGCGATTCTCGAGATGAGAGCAGTCATAGCCCTCTTCATCATGCATTTTGACATGGAATTTGATGAGAACTTCGATTCGAATACTTGGACGGAATCCTTGAAGGACTGGTTCGTTTTAGAATCTGGGAAGCTGATGGTTAAATTAAGTGTAAGAAGAAGAGAAGGTGCCGAGTAACAAGCCCCGCGGAGCCCCCAAAGTCACTAGATTGCTGCTTCCTGTACTTGTAGCTCTGTACTGTGAAATGTATGTAGTCTCCCTTACGTGACTAGATATCGAGGTCCTCGTCGGGATCATCATCGTCGATGTCATCAGCCGAGTCCGGCTCATAAATAATCGCTCCCCTCATAGTAGGTACTGAAGGCATAAGTTCACCTGAAACACGACATTAATTGCATCGATATTTGCACACGAGAGAGATCTGACCTTCGTGAGCGTACGGCAGGGGGACCTGTGCCTTCGATTTCTCCTGGGATGGAGTGAGTTTCAGATTAAAGGATACAGATTGCGTTCCATCGAGTGGCTTCTGCAATTATTGTTCAGATCACGATCGACTTCAAAGCAAGGATACAGACCTCCTCGGGGGGTCTGCTTCGAGGCCAAATACTCTTCAAACTCTCTAGCCTCTCGAGGTGCTCCGGACCGATGCCGCTCCAACCCTCGATTGTCCGCTCGATCGATCGTCTACGACCGTCTGCGGCCATCCCTCTGACTATCAGCTCGACAACAAATTCGGATGAATCCGCTCCTGCTCCGGAGCATGTGCCGCTGCCAGCGGATCCATAGACGAGAGCCTCGCTTTCGTGGACGCGTTCCGAGATGGGAATCAAGATGGACCAAAACTTTTCAGCTGGTCCGACGGGAGGCGGGAGCGTGAGGTACGATGACGCGAGGTGGATGAGCAGAGCCGGAGGGTGGGCGATGATGTGGACCAGAGTCGCAGAGAGGCCGGTCTGTGTCAATACCGGCAGCAAGGGACAGGGAAGGAGATGCAGAATCAGTACGGACGGCTCTGTGGGACGAACGCGCGGGCTGAGTGCAAGTGACGAGGAGACGCGAGAGAGGTAAACAGAATGCCAACGCACGCGAACGGGCGGTGATCAGACCGAGAAGGGACTTGATGAACGTGTACGTCTGAGAAATCGACGCGAGGTCTGCAGCGAGGGTGTCGATGGAGTCTATGATCACATGAAGCGATCCCGAAGGGGCTGAAACTTTGCGATGAGCCCTACGCGCATTCCTCCCTCGAGAATCGATAATTGACTGACCTGAACGAACAGCGGTCAGGACTTCGTTGCGTGGATCGCGCGAGTCGTCGTATCCGGGAACTTGTGCAGTGTAATCAAGCACCTCTAGAGAGCCGCTCGAGGTGTTTGGCCAACCTGCGATCAGGGACGTTGGGGTGTAAAGAAAACAGACCAACAAGGTCTGTATGGGGCGTTTCGTGGGTCGTACAAGGTTGCGAAGCACGGGCAAACACGTCTGTGAAACCGAAGATTGAACAAGAATCAAAGGCTGATGTGGACGTGAGCCACTTGGGTCCGTGATGATGGAAGGGAGAAGTGTCATTGAAAACGAAACGAGGACAAGATGATGAACTACTACAGTCGAGTTACAGTGATCACAACATCAAATATCCGACGACTCCTTACTCTGATTCATTTCCCATCGTTCTCTGTTCAGGCTCACTGCATCCATCCTCCACTTGAACAGACCAAGCTTACCGATCTCTTTCTCCACCGAGAATCCTGATCGGCGCAGGACAGTGTATTTATAGTCAAGGAGGGGAGTAGCGGAGGTTCCGATCACCTGAACATCCCGACTCGCCGTGAAAGCATGGCGAGTCGCGAATGCCAGAATGTCGTCCTGCACGTCGGCCTTGCGAAAAGGCTCCTCGACGTAAAAGTGTCGGATGGTTGCAACCGAAGATGTACCATTGGTGTAGAAATTTCTGGTCTTGTCCGCTAGAACGTCGCGGCCTTGTTCGTTTTTCTTCACAAAGGGTTGTTCGGACTGCGAGTCCTTCGATGCGTCGATGGCGATGAGGCCGATGAATTTGGAACCGTATTCGAGAATGAAAAGGCCCGAAGAGGGCGAACGAGCATAGTATTTTTGCACGTCCGCGAAATCGGGCCTACGCAAAAGTTTGGATGCGACATCTTCGAAATATGGGCGGTTGATCCTAAGAATTAAAAACGGATGTGAGCGCGTGCATGCCAGTCGAGCATGGGCGCGTACCAATCGATCGCGTACAATATAGGAACGCCCCAACAACCGAAAGCTGGCAACGGTAGCAACCATCCCAACCAGCGATACTCTGGTTTCGGCCACCAATCCAGCAACTGAATCATGATACACGACAGTCCGACCCATAAGCTAAGGGTCAATGGATGGAATGCAGCTGGATGACAGTCAGTCTGCGACCTGTGTTATTTTCAAGGAGAACATTCTACCTCGTTTGTTGGCCACCGCAAGTCCTTCCATAGCGGCTAGCCCGAGCGTGAACTTGACGAGTTTTTCATCGTCTGGCTTGTAGGGGCGAATAATTGCCCTGGGCTCAACCATGGTTTACCTAAGTGGAGGGTTGGACGGTGTTCAATGGAAGCAGGCTTGATCGAAAAAGGTACAAGTTCGCATATGAGAACGACAGGTACAGTCACCACAGTTGGCGGTGGGAACAAAGTATCACCACATCATTGCATCTGATCTGCTGAAATGTCTCACTCAGTCGCGGTACACGACGGTCATAGAGGGCATAACCTAATGCACTTGTCTTCGTCGATGTTCGTACAGACAGCGCGGAGTGAGAGTAGGTCGACAGGTATGCACACAAGAGAAAGGTAGAGAAACAGACAGATAGAAAGCGAGCCGGAAAGAAAGAAGAATACAGCAATTCTACATCTATTTACTTCTTCTTGGCGGCCTTCTCGGCGGACTTGGTGACTATGCAACAATGAGTATGCTTGGCGACATAGCCTATTCGAAATCTCACCTTTACCACCAGATTTGTCCGTCTTGTCAACGGATTTAATGACACCGACGGCAACAGTTTGTCTCATGTCACGGACGGCGAACCGACCCAGAGGTGGGTATTCGTTGTACGACTCAACACACATGGGCTTGGACGGAACAAGTTTAGCGATGCAAGCATCGCCAGACTTGACAAACTTGGGGCTGTTCTCCAGAGATTTGCCACTCCGACGGTCAATCTTCTCAATGAGCTCGGCAAACTTGCAGGCAATGTGGGCAGTGTGGCAGTCGAGCACTGGGGCGTAACCAGCACCAATTTGACCGGGGTGGTTGAGAATGATGACCTGAGCGTTGAATGAGGCAGCTTCCTTTGCGGGATCGTTCTTGGAGTCGGAGGCCACGTTCCCACGACGAATATCCTTGACTGAGACGTTCCTACACGCAAGTCAGTGGGTTGGTATAACAGTTGATAAGATAAAAACATACTTGACGTTGAAACCGACATTGTCACCGGGGAGACCTGCCTCAAGCTGTTCGTGGTGCATTTCGACGGACTTGACTTCAGTGGTCACGTTCGAGGGAGCAAAAGTGACGATCATGCCAGCCTTGATGATACCAGTTTCGACACGACCGACAGGTACGGTTCCGATACCACCGATCTTGTAGACATCCTGAAGAGGAAGACGAAGAGGTTTGTCGGAGGGACGGGTAGGAGGCTCGATGGCGTCGATGGCGTCGAGGAGGGTCTTTCCCTTGACGGTACCACTCTTGACTTCCTTCGTCCATCCCTTGTACCAAGGCATGCTAGTTCGACCTTCAGAATGCTGTCGTTCAATCTAATGAAGTAGCACGTACTTGGGGGACTCCTCCAACATGTTGTCACCATGCCAGCCAGAGATGGGGACGAAAGCAACAGCCTTCGGGTTGTAACCGACCTTCTTGATGAAGGTCGAAGTTTCCTTGACGATTTCATTGAAACGGTCCTCGCTCCACTATTGACAACATGTCAAACCGCCTTCGTCGAGTAAAAAATAAAATATGCAACGAACTTTGGTCGTGTCCATCTTATTTACTGCGACGATGAGCTGACGCACGCCGAGAGTGAACGCCAGAAGAGCATGTTCGCGGGTCTGACCGTCCTTCGAGATGCCAGCCTCGAACTCACCGGTTCCACCGGCGATGATGAGGATGGCACAGTCAGCCTGAGAAGTACCGGTGATCATGTTTTTAATGAAATCACGGTGTCCAGGAGCATCGATGACCTGGTATTTTCCGTGAGAATTATCCCGCTACGTGCTCAAGAGAAACGACATACGGTGACCATGTACTTGGGAGTCTCGAATTTCCAGAGGGCGATATCGATCGTGATACCACGCTCACGCTCAGCCTTGAGCTTGTCGAGCACCCATGCTGAGAGATCATGAACGACCTGCCACATCAAACGGAGTTGATCGATGTCTCACCATACTTGAATGAACCCTTTCCGAGTTCGGCGGCTTCTTTCTCGAACTTCTCGATGGTACGTTTGTCGATACCACCACACTTGTAGATCAAGTGACCAGTGGTGGTCGATTTTCCGGAATCGACGTGACCGATGACTGCGATAACATGATCAGCGGGGATAGCAACGACGGGAGACACTACTCACCGACGACGTTAACGTGAATCTTATCCTTTCCCATTTTGATGAGTTTCTACGTGCAAAATATGAGTACGGCGATAAGGATCAGACAAGAACGATGACACTGATGCGAATCGCCAGGAGAGAGGGGAATCTAAGTGATACTTACTTATGAGTACAGAAATGAAAGGGGAAAAAAAAAGTGAAGGAGGGAGAGGATGTGGTGGTAGGAAAGAAAGAAAGAGATGCCAGATGTTTGCAGATAGTTATACCCTTTTCCGCTCCAGAAAATTTTTATCGATCCAAGATCGATGTGATTCGATGCCGATGATAAACTGATGTGCCGTCAACTCCGCCACGCAAATTACAACTCCGTGGCCATTGCCACCCCCACCAACATGCTATTAGTAGGACATTGGTATTGATACAATATCGAGGACCCTTCCAGCAACAGTAATGACGAGACACTTTGTCTCTCATCAATGGCGCGATGGCTCATGTGGTGGACATAAAAGTGGAAGCCTGGGCGGGAACATCTAGTGGCCACATACCAAATCAAGTCCCTCGCCTCGCATCCAAAGTTGACATGATTGGATCGCTCGCGAGGCCTTCGCCTCGTTCCGATCATCAGCTGACACGTGCAGGAAATGCGGGTGGTTGTGGGGCCATCTGTGGCTGATTTCCGTATGGCCTCTTTGCCCCCCAGCCATCGTTACCATTCAGGAAACGGCACCGGAGAATGCTCTCAAACGTCGGTCTCGCGTCGACGTCTACCTGCAGACATGCCCTCACAAGTTCTGCAGCGTCCCCGAGGGCTCCCCCACCGTCTACCTCCTCCCCCTCGTTTGCCTTGTCGTCACCACAGCGTTCGTCGAGAACGATCGAAGCATTCGTGAAAGGAGACTGCAAGCCCTCCTGTGCTTCAGCCGCTGTTAAAAATGGACATTCTCCGACCACCAGCACGTAGGCCACGACCCCAAATGCCCACACGTCCTGTTCCTTTCCGTAATATCGCTCACCTCGTAGGATCTCCGGTCCGGCATAGTCCAGCCTTATCGTAGCTGATTTTCAGGACAGATAGGAGTATACAAGCAATGGACTTACGTCCCGCTGAACGTATCCCAACCAGTTTTCTTGATAAGTCCCGAACTCCCAAAATCTATCAGAACGCAAAGGCCATCTGGGCCAAGGACTACGTTCTCGTCTTTCACATCACGGTGAACTGCACAGATCTATCAAACATTCGTTGCATGGGTGTCGACGAAGTACTTACCGATCCCGTTGTCATGCAAAAAACAGAGAGCATCAGCCAACTGACCGAGATAGCTGCGAATGTCGGCGGGTGGGAGACCCTCTGGATATGCCTCGACCAAGTCAAAAAGATCCGTCGGGGGGTGGGGTTCGCCGGGAAGATGTTCAGGAGATGTCGATGGCAAAACAAGATAGTAGTAGTGGTTGTCTTCGAAAAAGTCCAGCAGGGGACAGATATTGGGATGACCTTTGACTACTTTGCCTTCTTGCCAATAGGAATTTGATTCGGTGCATGGAGATGATATTAGGTGGCGATGTCGTTTCGGATCCCATGGATGACGAGGTGGGAGTGTGTATGACGTGGCGGATATGAGAGACAGGACATAAATCTCTATTGGTATCGTTCCGTATTCGTGGTGCCGTTTCCAGCAATCGGCAAGAATGCGTGACTTGATTATTTGCTTGATGACCAGCGGTGGCTACCACACGATGAGGGTTGTCCGTGGCGGGAAAGATGTAGTTCCTTACCCCGAGAGTGCCATCCGATCTATATTCGCGAGCTCTTTTGACCAAGCCGTATGCGCCTCGACCAATCTCTCGCTCGATGAGAAAGCCTGAGATGCTTTTTCTATCTGGAAGCATTTGTAGACTAGATGTTGGGGTTGGAGGTCCGGTGCTGGCGGCAGACGATAGCCCACTTCCAACACTGCCAGATCGACAAAGAATCTCTGGCATGGCGGGAGGCGGCGAAGGTGGTTCGATTGGGGCGATCGAGACGCGACCGGCGATTAGAGAGACGCGTTGCTGAGAGGACCGCCGGCGAGAGCGCGAAGGAGTCAGGGAACGTAATGGCGATGGTGGATTGAACTCGGACGAGATCGACTGGGGAGGGAGGGGTGGCTGCACTCGTGGAGGACAGTCAGAGATGGGCGAGTCTACGAACTGTGACGAGAGTTGGATGTCAGGTTCAAAATCAAGTACTGCCGACTTGAATATGGGAGTAGTGTCCAGGGGCGGAGGAGGAGACCGTCTCGATCCAGGTCTTGGCGCGTATAGAGGGAGATCAGGAAAGGATAGGTGGCCATTTTTCTTGGGAGGAGAGCTGGTGCCTATTCTCGGAGCATCGCCGTCGGGGGATTCCCAGTCGAAGCCACGGCCGATGCAGGTGACGCCCCAGCTATTGCCTACACTAGCTGTCCTGTCAAGGATGGGCGGGGCGGGAACAAGCCAGTCGTCGTCATCAAAAGTGAGATCGAGAGCGGACTGTGTAAGCATGTGGTTTGACAGATTGCAAGGTCAAACGCAAAGTACAGTCAAGACTCGGAGCCAACACCGCAAATTACGCCCATCTTCGCACGCCAGTGCCATAGCGCTACTCCGTGGCGATGGGACAGCCCGCGGGCGATTCAGAGGCAGTCCTCATGTCAATTCCCCTCTTGTCAAAGTACACAAATCAATCAATCAGCCATCTCACGACGTCGACTGCGAGAGAGCTGAAGAACTCTATGACATCGTTTTTTTCACAGGGTCACAACACAGCCACCGGTATTGACGTGTATTTGTTCCCTCCTCCCCACACCAACTCTTGCCACCGTCGTGCCCGTCCAGATCGCCCTCCTCCACCTCAGAAACCGTAAGTGTGCCCTCACAGAAATCCAGAATGGACGCAACGTCTCGTCTCGAGAGACTCGAGCCCCTAATCGAGACACTGTCGATGGATGCATGGTTGGACGCGCGGATGATGTAGTCCTTGCCACTTTTGCCTTGTCAACACCCAAACGCGACTCTGTTCTGATACCTTTACTCAGATCGCCATGGCCGTCAAGATCCCAATCGTCAAAAAGCGCACCAAACCATTCAAGTCCGTGTGCCCTTAATGACTGTCTTACAGTCCCTCATCCTCCTGCACAGGCGCCACCAGTCCGATCGTTACCACAGCGTCAAGGAAGCATGGCGAAAACCAAAGGGTATTGACAACAGAGTGAGGCGTCGTTTCAAGGGGCAGCTCCCCATGCCCAAGATTGGGTACGGGAGCAACAAAAAGGTCACTCTTCTCCTCTTCCAGTTGGCATCAGACTGTATCTCCCACCCCAGACCCGTCACCTACTTCCCAACGGCTACAAGAAGTTTCTCGTCAACAATGTCAAGGAAGTGGACATTCTCCTCATGCACAACAAAAGCTACGCTGCAGAGATCGCACACAACGTTAGCAGCCGAAACCGTACCTTCATCCTTGAGCGGTAAGTTACTTCGCTTGATGACTGACGATTACCTGGTGACATCTATTCGCAGGGCCAAGGCACTTGGCGTCAAGGTGACGAACCCTGCTGCACGTCTGCGGTCAGAGGAGTAGCTTATTGTGATCACCTTTTACCTCGTCACACATGTATTCATTCCATACGCCGTATGCCCTAATAAAAGCATCATGCGTGTCCTCCCCGTGTACATGTATGTTTAGATCACCGACTTTCCTAATGCAGTCAACACTCCACTTCTTCCGCACGTCCACCGACATGGCCAGCACAAGGCAAGCTCGTCATTCAGCTCGTTCCCCCATCTAACCACCCTTGCCCATGCACAGGCCTGCAGAGCACGCTGGATCCTGGTACGACAGCGATGGTACGCATCGTGCAGTGATCACTCTACTCGTCACCGATGACTCGTTCCAGCGCGTGTGTTGAGCAAGCAGTTGGCCGAGTGGCTAGCAGCAGTGCAACCAGCGGACGAACAAGAATTTACACCCCCGATCGCAGGATGCAGAGCGATCATCGCGCCGTTCGTTTGCACTGTTGCACCGTCCAATCCTCTGGTATCTAACTAGAGGATCTACAGCCACGCTGGTTACGTGTGGTCTGGGCGCGCCGCCGCTTGGGCCTATAGGTCCATAGATACGAGAGGAATGTGAGTCCCGTCAAACCTGGATCAAACCGATCTCATCATCAACTGGCATCTCTGAAGCAAGCGAGTCTTCATTCTTGGCCCTGCACACCATGTCCATCTGAATCGTTGTGATGTCTCTGGCTGCGACTATTATGCCACGCCATTGGGAAAGCTACGTCTTGACAAGGAGGGTAAGTCGTTGCGAGCAAGCTTCATTGGATATAGTGAGCTGATAAACCTCTCCCAAGTCATTGGAGACCTAAAGAAGACGGGAAAATTTGGAACCATGTCGATCGACACGGACAAGGACGAGCATAGCATCGAGATGCATCTCCCTTACGTGTATCATACTTTCAAAGAGTCAGTTCCCCGTCAATCTCCGTTGTCCCATCTCACGCATGCTGCGCCAGCTCCGACATCACGGTGGTGCCAATTCTCGTCGGGTCTATCAGCCATTATCAGCAGGAATACTATGGTAGTATCCTCGCGCCTTATTTTGCAGATCCGGAAAACTTTTTCGTGATTTCAAGCGATTTTTGCCATTGGTAAGTAACCCTGATGGCCAGCGATCTCCCCTCATTTGATTGTGTGCAGGGGTAAATCATACGGATACACCTTCTATTATCCGGAGCCGCTCCCTAGCGACGTACCCGGTATCAACCTCAGGAGCAACAGCGCTCTCCAGAACCTACCCCAGAGACCCATTCACGCTTCGATCAGCGATCTAGATCAGGAAGCCTTGGACATTTTGACCCTGTCGCCATCGTCCGAGGAACATTCCCCTGCTGCGGACTCGCACATCAAATTCTTGGAGTATCTCGACCGGACAGGTAATACCATCTGCGGAAGGAAACCTATTGGTGTACTCCTTGGAATACTTTCCGAGATCGAGAAGGAGGGTCGGAAGACGAGGTTGCAGTTCGTACGATACGAACAGAGCAGCAAGTGTACCAGCGTATCAAGTACCAGCGTGAGTTACGCCAGCGCGTACATTTCGCTCTCGTAGAATGTACTCGTAGCCGCAGATGTAACTAGCATGTAAACATATATTCACCGAGGTCAAATGTTCCGTACGAGATTCGCATCTAGCTGGGTACGCCATTATTGTATTCCACTCACAACATGCTAGCGGGGTAAATCTGTGGCCCAAATGTGTCGTCCATCTCATCCTCTGTGCCTGGTACCCCCACGTCATTGACGACCTGTCCATGGACGTCATAAAATTATGCTTCAGTATCTGGAACGGGGAGGGGGGGACACACCTTGCCAGTCACATCGTCGATCGCAATATCCTCGAATCCCCAGTCCCTCAAGGACGTCTGGTCGCTCAAGTGAACACTCGAAGCTAACGACACAGCTTCCCACCGATCGCCTGCCTCCAGCCCACCCGAGTACCCAGTGCGAGAAAACTGGGACAGAGTGCAACAGCCGACCCGCAGCGGCAACTCGGGTCGCGCGACAAGCGCACGACACATGGCGATGATCGTCGCTGCATGGGAGACCAACAGCACGCGGACGCGCCCTGCGCCCTCGTGACCACCCCGACCGCGCAGAGACGCCACCGCCGCCGCCGGTCGCGTCTCGATCTGGCGAACCAGGTGCGCGAGCACGCCCGCCATGCGCGCATGGATACCCTCGACGTCCTCGCCCTTGCGAGGGGGAAGCCAGACGGAGCGCCACGCTGGATCGATGTCGACCGCTTCCCAGGATGGATTGATCTCGGGTAACGCTGCTTTCAGCTCGATGGCGGTTTTCGGGCGCGGATATAGGCCGGTGCCGGGGGCGACGGGGGAATACCACTCCGATAGTCCTTGGGGGGGCATCCGTCAGGATTCTTGGAGGGCTCGCACGGAAGGTGGTCAGACCATGTTCGACATAGATTGGCAGCGACAGCCGCTCTGCGATGGGTTTTGCAGTTTGTAGGCAACGATCTGTGCGTGGTGCACCGGTCACGAACCACTGGCACATGACGATCAGAGGTAGCTGCTTACAGTAAGGGGAACTGAAGATCGCGTTTGGTCGCTGGTCTTCTGGGAGCGATTCAAAGTATGACGCCAATTCTAGAGCTTGGGCCTGCGCTGCGAGATGTGGGATGAGCGGGGCAGAGGATCGACATTCTTACTTCTCCGTGCGCAGCCAAGGGGGGATCTTTGGCGAGTCCTGTCGGGCTCGTCCTATACCATATGAACTTGGACCGGCGGATGCAGTATCGCATCCTACTAACCATTTTGTGTTCAACCAGTTGGCTCTGAAGCCTGTGCAGCAAGCAAGGCGTTCGCAAGTTCAACTATGAGCATGTGTGGTGGCGAACTTACCGTGCCTAGCAATGTAGATTGTCTCTATCATGGATGTCGATATAATCGATGAGTGAGCAAGCCAAAAAAAAAAAAAGGAAAAATTCGCTGACAGCAGGATTTGAACCTACGCGGGCAATGCCCAAGTGATGATTGTGAATTCAAATCACTCGCCTTAACGACTCGGCCATATCAGCTTGGCAATGTCGATCAGCCGATCTAGTCATATCTTCCGTCTCTCCGCGGATTCTCGAGTGGACCGGGTCGGCTGCTAGTACTTACACGCCTATCCCGCAACCGAGCGACCGTTCTTTTCTGTTATATCTCTTCTTTTCCCCTCCTCCTCTCTACTTTCACATAAATATTGGCTGCCTGGGAGCAGCACGGGAGATTTTTCATGGATTCGCTCATCCCATTCACGACGTCGGGATCCCTGGTAGATTGCGTGGACAGTACGTCTGCCGAGTCACCTTTTTCACAACCAGCCACCGTTCCTGAGCGCATCTCCATGGTCTCGCTTTGCACCCCCATCCACTGTTGCACCCTCCTCGACGACGTGGTCTAACCACACCGGCAACTAGGGAAGATGCTAGTGGTCCTCAGAGACGGTCGAAAGTTGCATGGCGTATTGCGCTCTTACGATCAGTTTGGTGAGTAGTCGCAGCCGCCAGGCCTGGCTTCCGTCCCCCGTCACAGCCCCGCAAGTTCGCATTCTCACCGCACGTTTCGAGTTAGCAAACCTTGTACTCGAAGATACCGTCGAACGAATATACCACGGCAACGCATTTGCGGAGCACTGGCATGGCCTCTTCCTCATCCGAGGGGAGAACGTAGTATTGTTGGGCGAGATCGTACGGCTGCCAGTGCGCACGGTCTCGTTCAGTTCATTGATGACCTTGTCCATTTAGGACCTCGACCAAGAGGACGATGTTCAATTACGACAAGTCGATTATCAGTTTTTGGATCCATATCACAAGAATGACATTGCCAAGAAGAAGACTCGCGAGGATTTCAAGGCAAAGGTTCTGTATGAACAAAAGGGATTCTGCAAAGAAGGGGGCGAGGGCGATGGGTATTGATAGGAGTTCCGCTCCGTCGCTTTTCTACGCGTTGACGGGAATTCGGGACATGGCGCGCACCACATCGAGTACAGCGCTCCAGAGCGTCCAGAAGTGCGATAGGGTATGGTACATTATATGCAACTACGATGTCCTCTTTTTTCCCCGCTCTGAGACGAGGCCTATCGAAGGAGGTTTCTCAGTTCCATTAGTCTGAATATCTGAATGTAAAAGTTCGGATGAGGCTTGTAAAGTGCCCGTCGGTTGTGGATAGAGTATGTCTTCGATGGATTTACGTATCTCACGTTCCCGGGATGTAAGTTTGAGTAAAGTCCCTTCTTTCGTCTCCTTGTCAAACGAGACTTCTGCGGCACGAAGTTTCTGCCATCTTGAAAATAGTCAAACGGGTGTACGAAGAACGTGCGGCAGGAGCTTACCCAGCATGCCGCCGGCATTTTTTCTTACCAGTACACCACCACTCTCCATGCACGGAGGTGGCATCGAGCGGCGCGGGATCGCTGCCCGATTCCATCTTGACTCGCTCCTCCTCATAGCTCTCCAACACCTCCGGACCAAAGTCTACCCACTCCTCCTCACCAAAGCAGAGTCTCTGATCCCATCCACATTCGTCCATCTTCCCTGCTCTCTCGGAAGCAAGTTCCACCACCTTCTCGCGCCAAATCACCATGTCCAATTCACGTTTCATCAGCTCACGTTCCTTTACCACCTCTTCGAGGCGTGCGTTCAGGCGAGCAGTCTCGCGTTCAGCTCTTCGCTTTGCTGTGGAGTCGAGCGGTTTCTGACCGTCAACATCCATCTTGGCAAGGCTTGTCCCGTTCGTCTCGGCGCAGACCACTACACCTTCTCGCTTTGCCGCATTCTTGACACTGTCCCACAACAGATCGCGCGCGCCGCCCGATATCTCCCATCGTGCGATGCGCGCCCGCATGTACTTTATGCCGCAGTCGTCAGAGCAGTATTTTGAGAACACGCCGCGGGATGGCTTGTGACATGCTTCGGGTGATGAAGGATTCTCGTGTTGGAGTCCAAAGAGACATCGTCGTTTCCATGTGGTCCGCAGATGTGGGCTTTCTAAGATGATTTAAAGAGTTCAAGGGACTATCGAGAGTATACAAGACACGCGAGACTTACTCTGAATGCATGTGGGACATATGAATTGATCCACGAGATCGATTTCCAAGTCTGGCATATTAACACACAGTGTATGGAACCATTCATCACAACTAAGAGTTGCTGCATCAGGCATACACGAACGTCTGTGATCCGATGCGGTGCTCACCGATCGCATGCAATCATCATTCTGTCCTCATCGTATCGTGTCTTGCAAACACAGTAGAGTTTGTCATCCTCCTTGTCACTGTCAACAGGGTCTGGTTCAGGGATGACTTCGTCGATGACGCCAGGGATAATAGAGGCAGAACGCGAACGCGCATTGACGTTCGTTATGCCCTTGGGAATGCTACTTTTCGAAGAGGCATCCGGCCCATTGGGTTTCGCTTTGGGTTTGGGAACGGCTTTAGCTCGTGGTTTGGATGTTTGTTTCGTTTTAGGGGCAGGCTGACCGAGGGGGCAAGATAAGGCCTGGCCGATCGCGTCACGAAGACTAGTGTGATATACGCACTTTTGACGTCGCTTCCTTTTTCTTTTTGCTTCCCGTTGTCTTGTCCTTTTCGGCCTTTTTATTGCGAGCCGCAGGAGGGGGCATGGATGCTCGATCTTTCTCCTCCTCTGTCAAGAGAGCTCCCTTGGGGACGAGTTGGGAAGATGGTGCCAATGACGGACCATCGGAGGTCTCATTCGAGCCCCGTTCGGCACTCCCGCTGGTACCTTGACCCAGCGTGGTGGGTGACGGTAATGGAGGCTGGATTTGCACCTTTGGCGTGGGAGGGATGACATGGACCGGACGGTCTTCGACAAGGCTCAACAGTTCTTCGTCTACATCCATCATGGTTTGCTCCGAAACGGGTAGTTCTCGCTCTGAGGGATCTTCTGGTTCACGAGATTGGTGAGTTGATTCTGGCTGGATGGCCATGTCCTCAGACGACGCATCAGGTACGGGTTCGATTGATGGAGGTTGCGAGGGGCTCCTACTCGTGTCGTGCGAAACGGTGACAAGGGGGGTTGTATGCGTCGACACGCCGAGCGTTCCTGACTGCTCGGCTAGTACAGGTTGAATGGCAAATCCCGGAGACAGCGGAGGAGGGGGTGGACTAGCTACGAGGACATCGTTCACATCCTCGACTGGCGGAATTGGATTTATCTTTCCTGATGTTGGCTCGGCAACAACCGGGTCAGAGAACTTGAATGAGGTGATGGTGCTTGCTCCTGCCGAAGGATCGGAATGATCAGGCTGACGCTTGGATTGGGTTCCGAAGGTCTTGACGTCAGGATCCATGACAGGAGAAGCAGGCACACGTGGGGGATGCGAAGCGTGAGGCAAATGAGCTTGTGGATCGGAGAGACTGGGAGACCGGTGCTGAGTTGAAGTCGGTTCAGATGGTCGACGATCAAGGAAGAGTGTTCTCTCAACGGGTGTGTGCGAAACAGAGGGTGGAGTCAGGGCAGGAGGCGGCGGCGGCGGTTCGCAAGGGAAGAATGGTGGGGTCGGCACTGGGAAAATGAGATAGGGCGAATAGATAAAAATGGAGGAACAGACCATTTTCAGCGACGGACACTGTCGGGAGCTCTTTCTTGACTGGCAGGACACCATGGCCACCGTCAGTCGCGCCTGACCACCTGCGGCGTTCCGGGGAGCTAGGCAGCCTGTTCTGCATGCGTGCTGGGGGGAGACGTGTGGGTTGATCTTCCCAAACGCGAATCGGATGGCGCTCAACGGGGTTGACGGATGTGAAGATGGTTTTGGAGATGTCCGGGGAAGACAGGGGGGGAGGACGAGACCGTGACCAGTCTCGAAGTGGGTCTGTGTCCAAGTGGTGCAGGGATGCCCTTGATGGATGTCTATCGTCGTCGAGAGAAAATATCCTGGTGGGGAGAGGAGACACCCTTGGTGGTGGGTGGTCCGCGCGTGCCTCGGAGACCAAGTGTTCTGGGGAAAAGTCGTGTCTCGGGCTTTGAAAGGTTGACAAATCCGGTCTGGGTGGGTCGTTGGAGAGGATTTCGATACCACCTGCCATCCTTGGACCATATCCGTACCGGGGAGACATGGGATGAGGAGGCTCTGCGAATGCGGGTACGAGAGAGGGAAAGTGGGTTGGGGAAGGAAGCGGTTGTGGACGGAACTGCTGGGGAGAGTGACGATGGGGGGAGGATGAATGACGAGGGGAGTGGGAGAAGGGAGAGAGGACAGGGTGAGAGTCGTCGAAAGGGAGTGCTACGCGGGTGGGATCGCGACGCAGGGTCGGGTAAAGGTTAAGTGGGCTAGCCGCGGGAGAGGGCGAACGAGAGCCGCGGGTGCGTTTGTGTGGACGGTCGTAGTGGCGTGCATGGTCGGTGTCTAATCTGCGACGCTCCTCTGAGGCAGCGTGTACGAGGAGGTCGAGAGGGTGACTGTCTGGATTGTTGAGGATGGAGAGGAGTGAGGCGGAGGGGATACGAGGGGGAGGAGGAGGAGAGGGATCGCGGAGGAGAGAGGAAATGTCCATTCGGCGTGGAGACATAATGGAGGTAGAAGATCAAAGGAGATTGATTACTTAAAAAAGTGTTACAACATGTACAACGAGACATTGCGATAGAAAATCCACACGAAAGGCCGTTCGAATGGCCATCCAGACGGACACACCGCACCCAAGTCCCATCGCAAAAAGTCGCTCTCCAGCCCGCCAACGGTCCCAAGGTCCTCGACCCGCACATCCTGCAAAGGCAGTGAGTCGTCGTTGAGATGCTTTGTGGGGCTGAACAACGCGAATGATGAGCCATCTAGACAGTAATGAGAAAAAAGGAACTGACCTGGTTGAAGAGACGGGGTGCCATTGGGGTGTCGAGTTTTGTGTGAAGAACTGTACAGTAGGACCCCGAGTGTCTGGTGAACCTAATCTATCGTCGTCTTCCTTCCCCCCCGTCGCCTTCCCAATGTCGGTGGCAACTCGAAACCCGTTTGCCCTCCTCGACCGTCAGTATTTTTCCTTTCATCGTATCTGGTCTCATCATATACACAGAGGAAAGCGAAAGTCCCCCCTCCCCTCCCCCTCCCCCCGAGTCTGCCCCCGCACCGCAGACCTCCG
>JBBPOM010000440.1:0-26557 GCA_038091455.1 Leccinum uliginosum
TTCCACGTCCGTCAAGAGTTCGTTACTTGTATGTGTTCTCACAATTATGTTCTGTATCGTTTTTGCCTTTCGTTTAATCCTTACCCAGGTCCTCGCCGATCACGAACATGGTCACACTACTCCGCCTTGCACAATGAGTTCATGTCATTCGGCAGCATTCCACTCATGACTAGGTGAGTCGAACTTCCATCTTCACGTTGTTCCGTCCCTCACAGGTAGCTTCTGACAATGCTTGCATTTTCTCTTCTTACTCTCCAGACGTCCAAGAAATTTGACGACCGACCAGGCGAGTCGTTCTGACAACGCGTTTCCACGTCCGTCAAGAGTTCGTTACTTGTATGTGTTCTCACAATTATGTTCTGTATCGTTTTTGCCTTTCGTTTAATCCTTACCCAGGTCCTCGCCGATCACGAACATGGTCACACTACTCCGCCTGGCACAATGAGTACATGCCATTCGGCAGCATTCCACTCATGACTAGGTGAGTCGTACTTCCATCTTCACGTCGTTCCGTCCCTCACAGGTAGCTTCTGCCAATGCTTGCATTTTCTCTTCTTACTCTCCAGACGTCCAAGAAATTTGACGACCGACCAGGCGAGTCGTTCCGACAACGCGTTTCCACGTCCGTCAAGGTTTCGTCATTTGTATGTGTTCTCATAGTTTTGTTCTGTATCGCTTTTACCTTTCGTTTAACCATGGCGCAGATCCTTGCTGATTGTTAAAATCATCAGTTTCCTCCGCCTGGCACAAGAGCTCGTGTCTGACAGTGTTTCATTTGGGACTAGTAGACTTCAACCGTGACTTTTGTCTTATGTACTTTGCCAATCGCAGTCGTGATTTTTTTATTAGAGTCAACTAAGCACGAATCGTTCTATTGACATCAGACATCAGCAGCCTCCCTATCTTTGTATTCCGCACGCTTCTGACGAATCCTTGCCAATGCGCTGTTTTTCGACGGAAGCCGCTCGACATCAGCATAAAGTGGAAATACCTGTCTGATTTCATGTCAACACTGTGCTGTCTCGGGTCATGAATTCATTAGCACGTACCGATTCCACCACGTCAATAACTGATCAACCTCATCCCTTTCATCAGCATCATCTAGCAGCTCAATGATACTGTTGTAAAATCGCTCTGAGTCGGTCACGTGATCTGTACGAGAGAAAACTTGAGCAGACGTCAAGGCGAACCGAGCCTTCACCGGGATCAGGACTGGGAATGCAAAAGTACAGAATCGGAAAACACACCTGAGTTGCAACATAAGCTAGAGATGCCTTGGTGACAGACCGCATGCCATGAATGCGGGCATTGCCAGATCGAGTCGCCTTGGGCTCTTGATCTACAGAGCTCGGGGAGGTGAAGATGTGCTTGTATGCCTTGCAACACCCTGGCTTAGCATTGACGCATCTAGAATAAGTAAAAAATCTTACACAAACTAAGAGCCCGCTCCGCAGGAGCCCATTCCAGGGGTCCTCTGAGTCGTATGTATAGTTAGCGTAGAGGAATACCGGCCATTGATCACCAGCGACCTGGATCTGCCCGTTCATGAGTTTTGTCTTCGTCCTATGTTTGATGATTAGTGATGAGCTTGTAATAAGTAGAGTACTTACTCTGTGTTGGCCCAATCAAGGCCGGCCGGACATAGTAGCGCACCGGTACGCTCGTGATTGAATCCTCGGCCTGCTTTGACATTGCGGGGGATGTGTGGGTTGAGAGATTGACCCTTGGGGGTAATCCAATCGATTATTGCACTCTTCATTCCTTTGGTGTCGTCAGCTCTGGCACCGTTTGCACCTTTTTGAACCTTCCACAAGTAGCACGTCATAAGTTCAACTACGAAATGTAAACATGGATAGTCATTACCATATCCGCGATGCGCATAACTTCTTCTTCTGATACCGTCATGAGTCTAGCCTCAAGCCCAGGGACCAGTCGCAACAGCTCGCGGAATACTGCATACTCTTTCCTCTCCCTGACAGAGGACCGTAAGAAACGAGTCGTCGACAGAAGGATCACTTACGCTGCCGTCGGAAGTTCATGTTCATCTTCTTGGTCGGCCAAGACTGCAAGACCGTTCGTTATCAGTGTCTGCACGTTACAGAAAGCATGCACCGCTCTTCCGATATGGCGGCCATGATGAACCAATGGATCTTGCGTAGTCCTGCGGATACGGTCAGCGGTGACTGCGGGATTAAAAAGGATATCACGAACGGTTTTTTCCTAGGTCCCAGTTGTAATGCATTGGAAGGTCGTCGTTTCTCACCAACGGACGAAGGCTGGTCTTCATTGTCAGAGTAAGCCTGCATTGCAAAGAGAAAAGGAGAAAGAAAGATGGTGACCAAGGGTATGGAAAGACCACTTTATATATGTCCAATAAGTTACCGTAAAGGGGGGATTCCCGTTCGCGGGAATGTTACTCGGAACAGGCATCCTTGACTTACTAGTACCCGAGCGGGAGTGGCAAATCGAATATTGATTTATGAGCGTACCACCTTGGCCCGGAGTTAGTTTGTTTACCCGACTGAGAACAGACTGTGACCCATTCAACGCACAACAAAACCGAATGCGATCGGGTGTAAAACGTTCTTACCTCATGCTTCAGACTCAGATATGACAACCCGCCGCCGTAGGACTCGCGAACGAGTCGGTTAATTGTACTTGTGAGCCTGTCACGAGTTAGTCTGTTTTACCCGACCGGGAACAGTGATCAGCCAACGTACAACAACTTAGCCCAACGCGATCGGGTGTAACTATACCCGAGCGGGAGTGGCAAATCGAATATTGATTTATGAGCGTACTACCTTGGCCCGGAATTAGTTTGTTTACCCGACTGAGAAAGTAAGCCATTCAACGTACAACAAAACCGAACGGGATCGGGTGTAAAACGCTCTTACCTCATGTTTAAGAGTCGAATATGACAACCCGCCGCCGTAGGACTCGCGAACGAGTCGGTCAATTGTACTTGTGAGCCTGTCACGAGGTAGTCTGTTTTAGACGGGGGTGGATGCCACGCCCATGAGCGACCGACATATAGTATAGCTATACGATCAAGAACAGATTTTATAATATCCTCCAGTTCGTCATGAAATGCCATGATGCAGTAGTTCAAATGACAAACGTAAGCGAAGAGACTGGAAGGAAGATCAGGACAAACGGCGAAATTTTATGGTTGTTAGAACCCACCACTGCGACGACCGAAAACCTTGCCGCCATCGAGTGAGTTCCATATCGAAGGTGTGGGTTGGTAAGATGAAGAGGGCGGGATGTGCGCTTAGAACGCGACGGGGGTGGATGCCACGCCCATGACGGGCCGACATAGTGCTTCAGCTCGTCCAAGTTGAGTGTGCTGCCAATGACGGGTTTGCCGGGGAGGAATAGTTTATACGACCAAGAACAGGGCGATGAATTCTTCGTAGGTATCACGAGAGAGCATGGATTAAGTATCAATACTAAAAGGAGCCTGCTACCTCGACAAGGAGAATGTGGTGCGTATCTTCTGGTTCGGGAGGTCTGTTTCGGTGATGCCCCAGCTTAGAGCGGTAGTGGTTGTGTCGTTAATTGGAGGGAGTGTGGTAAGATCAGTGATAGAAGCAGCGCCTTTGATCGAGAGTCGGTGAGCGTCGGTACGTTATCCTGGGAGGGCGACGGCAACGTCCGACACGGCACACCTGAGCTCATGAGGCAGTACCTCGGATAGGCAGCTGGGTGACTGCATAGGAGCACTTCTCGCTGAGATACAAGACATTGAAGCGATGAGATCCAATTGATAAGAGGATGAAAGGGCGAGCCCCGGAACCGACGGTACTATCGAGATCGACCAGTATTGTGTTAGCAAATGCATTTCGTGGTCGAGGTCGGGGTCGAGGATGGCCCGGGCTTGACTGAGGGCACCGACAATGTTGGCTCGAGGTCAACAACCTCCTTCGATTGTTGGGTTCGATTTTCTTGCCAAGATGAATCTGTTCACCGGAAGTAGGCCCTGGGGCAGGCGTGTTGGAATGATGATACGTTGGTCACTATTTGCAGGCGAATCAATCAAAACCCTCAAGCAGTGATGCAGAACAAACGAACCTCAGCAGGCATGTTGTGCAACGAATAGAACGTGGGATGAATGTAGGGAAGGAATGTTTGGGAAGGAAACGGAGTAGGTCTAAGATTTGGAGGAATCTGGGCGCTCTGCCGGATATCCACCTAGCACATCAGCAACGTCACATTTCAGTATCCCCTCTTCAACAGTGCACCCTAAGCGGAAACCTTACATTTTTCAGCAATCCGAGAACAGCATGTTTAGGTTCTCGGATATGACCAACTGTGCACTGGCACCTGCACCAGTAACAACATTTACACGACAACATGATGTCCGCCAAGCATTGTAGAATCGCATCTCTACTGATTTCCGGCTTGTGACGACGGCGCATCAGCTACCCGATCTGCTGAAGCAAATATTTCCGAAAGACTGCTCGTTGTAGGCAGCGCCAGTTGATGACACGGATACAGCCCTCGCCATGACGTGTCGTGTGTAGTATAGCAGTCTGTAAGACAACAGACAGCGCGGTGATTGCATCCTCAATTTGGATTGCGACGAGATCTGCAGATCTAACGGAAAACTTGCCATGGAACGACGCCATTGGCAAACCTGACATTGACTAGGTTGATATTTTGCCCCGGACCAATAAGAAGACTTCACTTTACCGGTGCGGACATGTATGACTGCGACAGCAGAAGTTACGTCAAATTCCGGTAGTCGCTTCAAGCTTGACCGGCATCGCAAGCACTTCACCGAATCCATGCACAAAATCGATGGCATCCTCAGAATGCGACGCATTGACCACAGAATAAAAGAAACTTTGGCCGGAGATATAATGAGGAAGGCATGCTACAGCACGTGTAAGGGTTAGAGAACAGTTTGACTTGAAATGTAAGTTCGCACCGAGACTAGCAACATCTTGATACGCTAAGCTGAAGAGGAACATATCCACGAAAACTTGGGCCCGCGAGCATCCGATAGCAAACGTCTTGTGAAACGGTAATGTTTTTGCTTTTGCCAGGTTGACTCAGCAATCTCTCCCATTTGCTTATGGACCAGAATCAACTTCGACGACATCAATGTGGAGAGAATATCACTTTCAAGTCGAGTAGTGATCAAGAAGCGAAGGTTGGTTGGAAGGGTGTTATCAGAAATTTGCTTGGAAATAGCTTTCAGCAGTTGCCCGCGATCGGCCCAACTGCCACTTTCGTCGAGGGCGTCTATGACGACCACCAATGGCCCGATAGGGTTCAGACGCTCAAAAAGTTCGATGATGAGCCGCTCGATCTGCTCCGCCGGTGATACGGACATGCCAAGCGTACGGTTGTCTTTCACGACATCCCAAAGGGCAGACCTGTACTGCGGATCGTGATCAGACAAGTCCCGTGCGATGGTGCTGAAGAGATTTTTTAGATTTCGGCTCGTGACGTCGGTACTGGAGAAGCAATACGACGACCCCAGTCGGTTTTGCCCGTCGTACAGTTGAGCGATTGTGTGAGCCACGGCCGACTTGCCTGATCCAGCCACGCCGGTGAGCAAGCACACTCTTGGGGCATCTTTGTCAGTATTGTTGAGGATATCACAGATTTCGCGAAGCAAGGACACGCGCGTCCCAGGAAGGCATCCCTTTTCCTGCATAAATCGGGCACCAGATGCGTAAGGCATGTCGTTCAGGTCTATGGCTTCCGCTGTATGCAGGTTCATGAACCATTCTTGCAGAAGTCCGTTCAAAAGGTCAGACTCACCGGTATGATCCAAAATATTCATCATGCGATCAGTTGACTTAGGCAGGAAGACGCCATCACCGACATCAGAGACGACTAGCGTAGATAAACCAGTAGGTCCTGGCTGCATGGGATGTGAGTAGAACACTGGCAAATAGTAACCGACTAGATCGAACAAAGATTCACATACATCGAGAAGAAATACAGTGACGTAAACACAATGAAAGTCACCTTGGTGTAGTCATTCCTGCATTGTGGCAACCGTACCTGAACATGAAGAACATGAGTCAACGCAAAAATAATTTACGACATGATTCCTACCTGACTAAACAGCTGCGTCACGGTGACCACCAGTGAGGAAAGCATACATCGTTGACTGCGGCGGCTGAACCGTAACAAACTCGATGACAATGTGACTCAACTCCGAGTCATCACGAGACCATCGATCACTGGGCTGGTTCCGAGCCTGATCCCAGTCAAAGAGGTGAGGTACTTTTCGTTTTTTTTTTTTTTTTGGAAATACAGCCACTGCCAGCTTGACGAGAACGACGAATTCAATCGAGTTCCAAAAAAAAAAATAGGACTACAGGTAACGCACAGGTTTCCGACATCGATAAACTGAAAATACGGGTTGATGTATGTTCTGCAACGCCTGCATTGCGCGAGCACCGAGTCCAGCGGCACGGGCTGTTCACCTTCTCTCACAGAACGGTAAGGGATGATCACGATCGCAAGGGGTATCTTTAACTTGGAGAAGGGACGACGACGACGGGCCGATGTTCGGGGTACACCACTAGTAGCTGTGCTCCGCATCCGCGTAAGGCAAGGTGGTCATACACGAATTGGGGGGAAGCCGTATTCCCGAATTCCCGGAGGTGGACGATTGAGCTCGCGGGGGTCGGGCAGGGATGTCAAAAGATTTGTCGTGTAGAGCTATGGCGGTTTCTGGCTGGTACCCATCTGAGGTCTGAAAAGCTGGGTGTTGGGCGGTGGTTGCTGTTGGACACTGGGAGCACCATGGGCAGATTCGGGGAGGGCATCGCTGGCGCCGTGGTAGACTTGTGTCTGGCCAGCAGCGTACTGGCGACGCTTGGCATGGCCGGGAAGGGGGGAGACAGATGGGCCGTGTGCATCCATGGGGTAGTTGGGACATGGTATGGATATTCTCATTGCGATCTTCCGGTGGCAGTCTCTGAAAAAAAGATGAGAAATCGGCACAAGGAACAGAGAAAAGAAAACTAACCGATGAAGAGATGGAGTCGCTGGCAAATTGCCTAGATTTGAGTAATTAATATCATGGAAAGAAAAAAGAACGGAGAACTTGTGCAATTCTGCAGCCCAACCTGAGTAAAGGAGTTGTTGCAGTGCCGGGGGAGTCAAAGTTGTGATCAGTGGGGAAGTGGCACCGACAGTGCCAGTGGGAAATGGCGATTCTGTCCGACTCCGAGCATTATGTAATTATCCGAACGGACGGCACATTCAAGCCCATAATACGTGACTGACTCGCCGAGAGTACACTCACATACTAATACTGTAGGCCCCTTCATATTCAGGACGTGCCGACTGGTTGATTTCATTGGCGATATTTTTGTTTGTGTCTAGGTTACTAATCACAAGAATTCCCAATCGCGATGTATATATACTTCAATATTGTTCCTTCCGCAAGCAAGGTCTAGGCCGACATGATCGCCAACTTCGGGAATACTCATGCAATTGCAAGGTAAGCATCGAGGTTGGTTGCAGCGACGGCATGTTCGACTGCGGTCTCCTGTTTGCCGATGGTTACGTATATGAGGGAACGGGAACGTGATGGAAAACTGCCAACACACCAGCGGCAGGCGACTCATGCTGTTTGTGTAAAGAGAATGATCGTGATTGGAGGCTCGTGTTCGGAAATGCTATGGGACAAACAACTGTCTGTGATCTCGCTGTCAGCAGCTCTACATTGTGACCGGATACCAGATATGTCTGACTCCGTGTAACTCCTGTGGTATCGTGTTCGCGACGGACGACAGGAACAGAAACACCGTCCACGACTTGCCAGTGAGCAGGTCTTGTTGCAGGTTAATTTGCACATATTGGCATCATAGAGGGTTTCTAGCATGAAGACGGGATCAATGCTCGCAGCCGGTGAGAGTTGGCTCGAATAAACTCACAGCGAATTTATGGGTCAGGCGATGTCTCGAGAGTCAAGAGAATCAATTCGTGCCCTAAATACCTCCTTGTAATGCCCCATGAAATACGGCATGTCTTCTCTTATACCCCTTGCAGGACTACAGATCGAGCTCGATAGCCTGATAGCACCCTCACAAACACCTATCGATTGAAGCCTCGATATACATGGATCCGTGAGGGCCTTACGTCTGGCTCGACGGGGCATTCGCGAAGCTGGAGATGTGGCGGGGCACAAAGCCCCTTCTACCTAGCCTAGATCGTCATACACAGGGTTTTACACCCCAATTGGACGGAAATGGGTCCATGTATATATATATATCGATCTGCAAACACTGGGGATTGGATATCATTATATCATTCTACAGGATGATGTCGAAAACCCGCCTTTGAGCCAGTCTTTGATTAGCTGATTTTGTTCAAGATCCTCGGCGACGGCATCCATAACCTCGAGAAGACACCACACCGCATCATGTACGCGACCCGTGGTCATACACGTTTGAGCATGTGCTGGGATGCAGCAAGCCGGGTGTCAAGTCTTTGGACAATTTGCTCGAGACCAACGGTTTTTTGCACTGTTGGTGTGGAAACAGAAAACGGGTCAAGGAGGCACCAGTTGGGACGATAACAAACAAACCTGGGATCCTTTCGCGTGGATGAGAACCGATGGTCCCGCTCAATTGGTCGACTGCGCATTGGGAAGTAGTAAGTACGTGGTAAAGTTCTTTGGCGGTTTCGCAAAGATGGACCGTCTCCAGATCTAATATATGTGATTCTCAACGAGACGTGAGTGGTGGCAGTCAGAACGCACGCGAGCTCACATCCCGAGCACGAAGGGACTCCTTGGTTTCTTCATGAAGGTCATCTTGGTCCTGGTCGAATGTAACGAGCTGGTCGCTGAGTTCTTGAACGGATTTCGATTTATTTCATCGTGAGCTCCAAGGAAATTTTCAAGTTACATGTCAACCAAGCGGAGACATTCGGTGACTCGACACACTTCAACACGCATCCTGCACACGGAGGGACTGGACTGCCTCTTCAAGATCCGCTCTTTCAGCCCTCAAATACTGGATTTTAGGCTCCCGGATCATCTGTTGTAGTCGAAATAGTGGACTTATCAAAATTTCGTGTATGCGAATGAATTTTAAACTCACAAGATTGCGGGATAATGCAAGAATATCACCAAGGTTTCGAAGGGTTTTTTTCTCGTCCCCGCCGGTTGCTATGGTCCTATTCGACGAGATGGTCATAGACCAGACAGGACGAGTGCGACGGATAGTAGAACCAAGTTGTTGATGCGTTGTAGCGTCCCAGAAGGAAACTGACGAAGCAGTAGAGGCCCGAGCTGCGATGAACATATCACTGCATGCCGGTGTGATACAGCAGGGACTATTGTCGCTATGATTGTGCCATTTCGAGAGCGTCGGTCTAGTGAATAAACCAAGGTACCAGATGTTGCTGTCGCGAGACAAAACAAAGAGCCTTTGGTCCACGCGAGAGATTCGTTGTTCTGTGACTCAGAGTCGACACTCCTCCGTCATTGTACCCGTGAGGTACTATGCATGCTGCCATGCATCGTTATCGTCACACCGACGCGGCGTGATGCTATCAGCACGCCGCGTCGTCGTGTCGTTGTCGATGTCGCGTCGTAACTCGTCGTTGTCGTTCTCGTCTCCGCCGTCTCTTCGCCGCGTTCTCGTCCCCCTCGTCCCCCTCCTCCTCGCCGCCGTCGCGTCATCGTCCACTTATCATCACCTCGTCGTCGTCCGGGTCCGTGTCTCCTCGACACATCGTCGTCGCCGCCGTTCGTCGTCACCCTGTCGTCGTGTTTGACGCAGTCCGCTGACGGCGTGGACGAGGTCTGGCGGAGGGTGAGTGAGGGATAGAGTGAGGGACAAACGTACCCACGGCACGTCGCCGTTGTCGTGTCGTCGACAAGGTATGGGGTGGGCGTAGTAGGAGTGAGTGAGGGTGAGGGAGAGGGAGAGGTGAGTACGCACGTTCGTTATCGTTGTCGTTATCGTTGAGTCCGACTCTATGTCGCCGTGTCGTTGCTGTTGTCCTGGGGTAGGGCCTATGTCGCATCATCGTTCAAGTTGGTCCGGCGCATGCGGTGTAGGCGCAGCACGGCCACATTTTGTTGGTGTCCAAAGCTAAGGCGCGACGCCACTCAAACATTTAACACTCCGCTTCAACGGTTCTCCGTCGCGTGTCGCCGTATATAGTAGATCCGAAGAAACTGACAAGTTCAATCATACTTAGTGACCGAGTCTGTCTGGATCTATATGTCGATGGCACCTTCCTCGCAGAAGTCCTTCCAATCGGAGTGGGTCATTCACCGGATCCCTCGCCAGGACGGCGATCGAAATCAGGAGTTTGCTTTGTCTCACGATGGCAAAGTCCATTACGGTTTCGATGTATCCAGGATAGGGCGACACTCTCGCAACGGTGTATTCACAGCAGAAACGATCCAAGGGGCCCATCACACTAGCCGACATGCGACGACGCATGCGTGGCAGTCTCTGCCAACTCTTCGGTTTCATTTTGGGATACTACAACACATCAACAATTCGAACCTGTCACTGGTTAACCCCATCTCATCTGGTCCATGGCCATCTCGGAAAAATACGATGCGGTCACTTCGGGTGACGAGATAATCACGCTCCGCAATCTGCATGTTGTCCTACCACCATCATACCTCAAGGATGTGAGTATATGCATTTTTTTTTTCATCTGACACCACCGTCCTGGCGTCCAACGTACACTAGGACGAACATGTTGGATTTAATCCATTCAAGTCGAACGGCAAAAACGGAGATAGTGACGTTGACGCTGGAGAAGGCCCCCTCGCCGGCGTCGTTTGTTCTTCAGGTGCCACCGCCTGTCTCGCCCTGTCTTCACCCCACCTCATGACTTCGGCCCCAGAGATTCGTTCGGAAATCCCAGAGATACAGTGCGAACCTGCAGTACCTGAGTCTCATCTCCTTACCAGCATTTAATCTAGGTCAGCAAATAATGTGAATGCCTCGAATAGAGCATTCTAAACAATGGCCGAAGGTCGCAGTATATTAGTGAGTGTTCCTCGAAAGCCTAACGGACGTGCTTCGACTAGACTATCATCTTAGCGAACGGTCAGAAGGGTTGTGGAATGGGTAGGTGTTCAAAGTTGACCATCGGGCCTGCACGCTTATCTTTCCTTGCACAAGCGACGTAGCGCTTGCGTTAGATGTACGCGGAGACTACACCAACGCTGGACGTCCTCCGGATCCGAAACATCGAGCGAGGCAAGTCGTCTGTCGGCGTCGATCACATCGCAAGAACTCGTGTCGCGCCAGGCACAAGAGGGAAAAGATACGGTTCAACCCTCGACTGGGGGGGGGGTTCGTTTGAGCGTGCGTGTGCTTTCTTCGAGCATACATTGCGAGAATCTGGGTATGCTAACCTTGCTATCAGGGCCATCAGGCTTCCCGCCTGGTTGTGTTGCTGCTCGACAGGGACGAAAGAGGGATGATACTTGGTCATGTATGCTATGCGCTGACTTTGTTTACTACGCAAGATTACTGTGTGTGGTCAATAATAATGTGCTTGAGCTTGTTGCGTTCCTTGCGGCGTTGACTTGGGCACTGCAGCGCCCGTCCACCGTTATCGAGCGGATGCTCACTCAGTTCGCTGCAGGTGCACCTTTGCAAAGGGGAGGGAACAATGAGAAAGTTGGGTCCGAGTTACTGGCTGTTCACGGCATAGGCACTCTTTCATACTTATACTCATGCACGTCCTATAAAGTATTATCAGTCTCAGTGAACGATATTGCCGCCCAATCCAGACGAGGCCAAAAGTACTAACAACCGCGACTGTAATGATTCACGAGCCAGACTCTAGTGAGGCGCAGGCGACGGTTGGCATTGGTGCTATACATCGTGGATGTCATAGACTATGGTTGCATGCGAATTGTCCGATTAGTCTCGTCTGGAATTTCGGAGTCGCTGGACGACTACGTCGACGACGGGGAAGAGTTAGCTATACCGGAGGATAGGGACGGGCGCTGGAGGCAAACGTGTCGGTGGATTACACGGATAAATAAACCGGGCAACAGAATGCTCACTGGCAGTAGTAGACCGACGACCCCGGGGTCATCTGAATGGGATCGGTCGTCTACAGAGGCGATAGCTCGCCTACTAGCGCACGTTCCTGGCAAGTCCCCGAATATATAGGAAAAGTTTAAATATGGCAAGGTCCAAAATACCGTATCAGCCTATCGGCTACACGACGACCACTGGTCCCCGTAATCCGAAATGACGATCGCATCTAGCGCGTTCACGTCCCTCACTGCCATGATATTCTGCAGTCAGATTGACGAAAAACAAAGCCAAGTCAACCAAACCAAAACAAAAAGGAAAAAAAAAAAAAAGTAACTGACTCACGTCTTCGGCATCGCGTTGAGCGCCAGCTGACGACACCTCGCGAGATTAGGGAGTAACCTAGCCAGTCGAACCTTCACATCTCAGCTCCCGTCAGTCTCGTCAGTTTCTCCTGGCTCCGATAGCACTTGCGCCTCACCTCACATCTATTGCGCATTGTTTGACACGTTCGCAGAGGCGGCAGGGTCGACAAAGACACGCGTACGAAGTCCATCTATCAACACCTCGGTCGCGTGATCGAGCGCACGCACGCACGAGCACGTGCGCGAAATCTGACCCAGACAAACATCGGCGAGTCTGCAGAACGTTGAACTCTGGATCGAGATTCGACGCTCAGCATACCGCGCGACGCCGCCAGCGAGTCTGATGTCCTCGGTGACCAGGCAGGCTGGAGACGGGGTACGGGATAGTAGATGCGGGATCTGAGGTCAGATTCATGGGCGTGACAGGACGCCGCCGTTGGGAAGGTGGAATGCCGAAGCACTGGGCTCTCGACTGGGATTGTGGTCGCGTGACTGCGCTCGTGGTAGGATGTGGTTGGAGGTGGTGGTACGGATGGCACAATATCACCGTGTATCCTTGGAGAACGAGTGGTATTATAGGAGGAGCACACTCTCGCAGCCACATCCTTCCAGCTCACATGCAAGATCCACCAGGAAAGCGTGAGGAAGGGCAGCTCCGTTCTTTCAGGGATCGCATCGATTGTTTCGTCGTCTTCGTCGCCATCATTGCTTTCACCGAGAAGGCAGGAAGGCCAGATTGCCTCCAAATCCGCGAATTCATCCACCATTTCCCTTCGCGATGGCCTTGGTTAATAGAGAGATGCGGTACTTCGTCACGCGCACGATCACTACGGTCGGAATCTATGTGGCCGAGGAGGTTGACTTGAACCGCTGTGAAGAGGGAAAGTAGTGTGAGCGCTTGAGAAAGTAAGTTAAGCACATGTAACCAGAAAACGAATGACCTCACATAGAATAGATATTTCAACTTCATTCCACAGCTGACCCTTTGACGTCATCTTCCACCCGCGTCGCGAACCCGATCCGCGAGCGCCCAAAGCCTGTATGGAGTGTGGGCCTGAAGGTAGTCTTGAACGAGCATGCCATTGAGAAAGCATTTGGCGGGAATGGTTCTCCTGCTAAAGAAGAACACAAAGAGTGTTGGAGTACTCTTAGTGGATGATGGCAGCCTGTGTCTTGCGGAAGGCATGGAGCAAGCGGATCCGCTGGATTCGCCAGAGAAGCGTGACCGCTAGTAAAGAAAAGATTAAAGTTGTTCAGAAATCAGAGGCGCGCGGGGACACACATGAAGGTTCAACTGTAAATGAACTCGGGAAGTGCCGATTGCTTGGCTCTGGGCAAGGCCTTTTTTTGGCGACCGAAGATTATTCTGAAGGAAAACTCGTGGTCCATCTGGTCCTTTAGAATTTTAGATCTGTCAGACAGTCAACGTATCATGTACGGTTTGACAGAATCAAGATTAAGGAATGTATAATGTGGAGAAAAAAAAATGGCAGTTTGTGCGGACTCCGAGGAGACAGCAGCCTGTGGCTCGGCTCGATGGCAACGGAAGGGGCGAAACCAGGGCAATGACACTGGCAACGAGGGCAGCATACAGGAGCAACTGCACAACGTGCACGATTGTGCACACTGTGTTGTCGCTCCTGCACGCTGGGGCGAGAGAACGCGGAGCAGAACGCGGACGGGGATGGGAACGAAGATGATGGCGGGGGTGAGACAGAGCGAGGGGCGAGGGCGAGGGCAACGCGAGGGTGATCGTGGTGAGCACGCTGGCGTGCCGTTGGGTTGTCGTCGCGTCCATCGTCCTGATACCCTGGGGGCGTACCATTGGCCCTTCTGGAGCCAGGAGCAGGCCGACGAAATGTTTTGGAGTTCGACTCAAAATCTAACGTTCATTGTATGTAGCGCAGTGAAGCGTGAGTCAGCGTGACCCTTCTCGATGGAACAAGAGGTTGGAATGAAACATGTACGTGCCTGGTCCACGCGCCATCTCTTACGAGTGCCATCTCGTTGACATCGTCGTCCGGCGCCATTGTGCCATCTTGTCCTCGTTCGTTGGCGGCGGCGGAGGCGTCTTGTCGTCTTGTCGTCGTCGTTTCTGCCTCGTCTTTGTCGTCCTAGGTATGTTGATGTTGCTGTTGAAGTCTCGTTTTTGGTGTTGACGTCGTCGTTGTCGTGGTGGTGGGCATACCATTATCCCGTCATAGCTTCCATGTGGGCAAGGGAGAGGGAGGGAGGAGGGAGTCAACGAGAAGAGAGGTGAGAGAACGAGGGCGACGTGTGGTGACCTTCGTGGGCTTTCGACAGAACGAGAGCGCGTGGGAGTCACCACACGCTGTCTTCGATGTAGCAAGGACGTCGTAGCTCGTGTCAGCATCATCGTCGTCGTGTCGCGTTGCAATGCATCTTCATGATACCTCGTCAATAACGAAGTACTTGTGTTACCGCAAACACCGGGTTCGACTTGAGGGAGTCACGGCAACAAGACTTCGTTGGATCAGCTTCCCAAAATGGCAGACATGACACTCGCTCCACAGTACAGTCTTTGTCACGTCATCTGTTGAACAATGGTAACTCCAACCAATTACTCGTAGAATAGAATAGTGAGTCTGTATGCATAGATACGATGGTCTGCCCACTACTAATCTACATGCCTCTGTGACTCTGTCGTGGCACTAAAGAAACACGACGGAGACGATTTGATTAGATTCTTATGTGTGCATGTCACTCAGAGCATGATTTTATCACCTCGATAATGAAACCCCCAAGCCCAAGCATCCATGCCCTTGGACCGAGACTCATCAAGGTAAACCCTCTTCTCTGACCTCTTTCTCCATCATCTCCTCCGAGTTCACGTTAAATGCTGGTTCCTGGAACCAATGCACAGCTCCGTATACAGGCATATAATACCACCCCACTGCCAGCAACAACACCCCACCCAAGACTAACGACGAGTAGTTCATCGACGCTGCGTCCGGGCCAGGTTTGCTCGGGAAACAAAGTATGACGAGCATAAAGGACATGAAAATGACCGTGATGGCGGAGACCGGGCCACTCTGCCGGGAATCCAATTAGCATCTTTGTATCGAACACACGGACTCACAAGTAGAGCTCACCAAAACTCCAATCGAGAACGGACCGGGCTGGTAGTCATTCTCACACGAACCTCGATACGATCGGCACGATGTACGCCACGTACAATGACGTCACCGAAATGGTAAACACGGCATCGCTGCCAAACCCGCCAAACCCGACAGTCCAATGAGGACCGCGAGCAAGCAATCGAACGAGACCACGTTGACGGGGGTGCCCGTGTACGCGTTTATCCGATACAGCAGCTTCGACAGGGGGAGTGCACCATCCCTTGCCAACGCAAATGACTGCCGAGATGCAGCAAGGACAAGGGAAGAGCCCGTCATATACCTGAAAGGGAGATAAGGAAGGTCAGATAATGAGGGATAGGTGACTTACTGGATGATGATGACAAATGACGATAGGACGAGTGTCCACGACGAGCCGAATGAATTTGAAAATATTTGAGCCATTGGCTGGCCTAGTGAGGTGTTTAACACGCTGTGAACGTCTGGTCCCATGCAGAATGCTAAGATCACATTGATGACTGATATACGCATGTTATATCCCGTGTTATACACCGTCAGTCGTGGACTCACCCCATCCTAGTATGCCTGACACCACAATGGCACTGATCTTTCAAACGTTGATATTTCTTCCAGATATGGGAGTACAGGCTAACACTCACTATGCCTCAAGGAGCAAATATCGCAGGGTTGTGCGACCCCTCGCTGATGTATATCACACAGTCATAAACAGCTTTTAGGCGATGATGATAAGAACAGAGTAAATCAATCAAGCTTTAAATCAGACTTACAAATTGTCCATAGAGGGCACAGTAAACCAAGGAGGAAAGAAAGTCCATTCGGCCACCCAGAAACTACTAAGGTGAGCATAACAACCTCAGAATGTCGTATCAAGCGCTTACGATTCGTGAATTTTCCGAAAACATATGACGCGGGATTCTTCAACTCTTTGGGGGTCACGATGGGGAGGGAAATGATGACTGCTAGACATAGCCTGCCCGAGTTTTTCAGACCACCGCCACGCAGGAGTGAAACCCGAACTCACAGTATGTTGCACACTACGTATACTGTTTGAAGCCTCGCAAGCACCTTGGTCCCTAAACTACAGATAACGACCTGGCTGACAATGATTGCGACGTAGATCCCACTGAAATACGTTCGGTCACACCAAATATCAAGTGATACTGGTAAAGAGACACTCACAAGGACTGACCATTTGTCGTGACCGGCTACCCGTTAGTGCCTATAGTCGTTGCAGCACATGCCCAGTCGATCGAAGCTGGATAGATCATTATCCATTAAACAAATCATCCCTGCTTCAATCAAAAAGTAAAAGATCTTCCATACCTATCCCAGTGACCACATACCGATTGTATTCGCATCTGGAGCCAATTGTTCGACCGCGAATATCAAGGAAAAACTCATACACAAACTTACATCCAACGATCCAACACAAGATACTGCGCGACTTTGGAGACGATAGAGTGTACGTCAGGTAGTACAGCTACGGAAAATGACGATCACAGCTATTTCAATCGAGATAGAGGCAGGACACGCACCCCTCCTCATGTGGGAGCCGACGACGCCAGCTCGGCCAGCGCTATCCCAATGCACAGAATGAAACACGTCCCCGCAGCTCACTAGAGAGCGTCTTGTAACGAGAGTACGGAATAGAAATACGCCCCGCACCATCGAAACAGGCCCACCATTGGATATCCCAGTTGAAAGGACGGAACTGCAAGTTGGCACCAAAGATGAGGATTGACAGATGTCGAGGCGAGAAAATTGGGACGCACGCTATCGATGGCACCAACCCGATGATGCTGAACCAGACTCCAAACACCTAGTACTAAGAATCCCCTCTGTTGGCGCGCGGCCGTCTATATCAATATCTTACTCGCCTCGAGGGGATTGAAGGCTCTCTTGAATTCTTGTTGATATCCCAGCCTGGCAAGCACCGCTTCGTCCGAATCGTCTGTTGTACGACGGAAAACCATGGCAAGTGGGAAGAGACCCATGACTCGGAAGCGGCGTTAGGATGCAAACGCTTTTCCTAATAAGTACAGAATTGAGAGTCGACCCACCCAAAAAGGCATAGAATTGCGGACTGCCGGCAGCATTGATTGATTCATGAAGCGAATTGCCGCAATGCTGGCAGCCAGCTTGCAGCACATAAGTACTAACGGTCATGTTTGGGTTAGCGGGATCAAAGCAAGATTCCGAGTCGAAACTTGAAGCAGTACTAGTGTCATACTTACCGCCGAAACTTTCAAACCGTCATTCCAACAATTTCGTAATTCCGAAGGTATTTCGGAAGGCGAAGTGGGCGAAATCAAACTTGAAAAACTCCTTGGCAAGATTGCGTCGCCACGGAAACTGATAACCCTCACTTCGAGGAGAATTTTATGGAAGTACTACAAGGTTCAATTACGGACGATCCTGGGTTGTCTAATTTTGTGCCATAACTACTCATGAATCTTAGTCTCTTACCAGACATTCCTCTTCATATGGACGGATGGATGGATATACCTGTAGCCTGTAGGTCAAAGTTTAGCAGAAACGGAACATGTTTTCACGCATCAATGACTGTGTACAGTCGATTGGAATGACCAACAAGTACTGCCCGGCAACTGCCAGAAACAGGTATTTCCATGTACTCAGACTCATCTATACGCCTACCTCGTCAAGGCACGCCATCTTCAGTGATAATGCCCTCCCGCTCCAATGCCGTCTCCTCTTGGATCGACCCCACCAACACCGTAGTCGATGTAGTCTTCTGAACGTTAGATGATGGCCCCTTGAACCAGTGAACGCCACCATACACGGGAAAGTAGTACCATGCCACCGCAAACAACAACCACCCAAGACGACCGACGTATAGTTCATCGTCGCCGCCTCCGGGTCAGGACTGTTCGGGAAACACAGAACGACGAGCATAGTGGACACGAACGTGACCGCAATGACCGCGATCGAAGCGCCCTGACTTGCCAGCATCAGCGTCTCCGACATCCATAACGTAAGCAGAAAGCTCACCAGTGGGTCGAGAGAGAACGGGCCTGACTTGAAATCGTTCTCGAATACGAACCTCGATATATTCGGCACCATGTACATGTACGCCACGTACGGCGCCATCACTGAGATCGTGAACGCAGCGTCAATCGCGGTCGAGCTCAACAACGCTAATAATCCGACGACGAGTGCGAATAGGCAAGCGAATAAGACCGCGTGCCGGTGTAAGCGTTCATTCGGTAAAGCAGCCTCGACATGGGGAGGACGCCGTCTCTCGAGAATGCAAAGATCTGGCGGGAGGCCCCAAGGACTTGCAAGGAGCCCATCATGTACCTGAGAGCGGTGTGGGAACTGAGATGAGAAAGGGCGGGGGACATACTATGCAATGATAATGAAAGACAACAGGACAAGTGACCACGACTGTCCAAACGAATTTTAGAAATATCTGGGTCATTGGCTGGTCGACAGGGCTATTCATCGATTTGGAGAGGTCCGGTCCCATGCAAAACGCCAGGGTCACGTTGATGACTGTACATCTTAGATGTGCCGTGTATGCGTAGACAGTCATGGACTCACCCCATCCCAGTATACCTGCAATCGCAATGGCACTGACCATTACGATATTGACATTGGTTCGAGCACGAAATCAAGGGGAAGACTTACACTTCCCCAAGGGGCAGCGGTGGCAGCGTTGGATGACTCTTCACTGATGTGTATCACCGCTTCATAACCAGCTGTATTAATGAGAATAAGAATTTAGTCAAGCACGGGAAAAGAAACTCACAAATCGTCCACAACGGAGCCAGCAAACCCAGAAGGAATGAAAATCCGTCCGGCCATCCAGAAACTGAAACTACAACGTTCAGTACACAGATCCAGATGTCAACCCTGGCGCTCACGATTCGTGAAATTCCCAAACACATACGAGGCCGAATTGAATTCTTCAACTCTTTGGGAGTCGTGATTGGTAGAGCGATGATGACCACTAGGCACAGTCTGTTGAGGTTTCAGTTTCAGGTCACCCCCACCATCCACGAGGAATAAAACTCGGACTTGCAGGATGTTAGCGATCACGTAAACTGTCTGCAGCCTCGCAAGCACCCTGGTACCCAGACTACAAATAACTGCTTGACTGAGAATGACTACGGCGTAGATCCCACTGTCGTGCAGCGGTTTACGACGAGTTTCGAGTGTAACTGATAATGAGACTCACTAGGCTTGGTTGTTTGTAATATTGAATTGCCCATTGGAACCCATATTCACTGCGGCGACGATCTGAGCAGTGCATCCCCAGTTGATCGAAGCTGCATACATTTTTATTAGAGAAATCATTCACAGGAGGCAATGTAAAAACGGTTTCGATCCATACCTATTCCACTGACTGTGTCAATCGTATTCGCGTCTAAATCGAGTTGTCTGACCATTAGCCAAAGACGATTATTACGTGTCTCGACTTACACCCGACGAGCCAACACAAGATGTTGCGATACCGTGGAGATGATAGGATGTACGCCAGATAGTACAACTGTGGGACGCACTATTTATGCCTGTTTCTGTCAATGTAGAAGCAAGGCACGCACCCCTCCTGACGTCGGGGCTGACGACGCCAGCTCGCCCAAGGCCATCCCAATGCAGAGAATTAAACACGACCCTGAAGCCACAGTAGAGGACGTCAGAAACACGCATACATGGAACAAAAAAGTACGCAACATACGCCCCACACCATTGACACAGAACCTAAGTACGTTTTTGCGTGTAAATCACCCGGATTTCCCTAGGTTTTCGGACTCGCGTTTAGCATCATGGGGCTTTTACCATCCATAGCGCGTGATGCTACACATTTCCTGTATTCAACCTTTGTGCGCAGATCCGTACTTTCCAGTTCGGTCTCTAATGGAGGGCCTATCACTCACCTCGAGGGAATTGAAGGCCCCACGGCAACAAGACTTCGTTGGATCAGCGGGATGGGAAGGTACTTAGCTACTCATGCTGTGCTATTATGATATATTTTACACAGAAGCGGCTATTGCCGGTCAGTTGGGTGATACACTTTCCCACTGGATTCTACTAGGTGCGGAGAAACCGCCGTGACCTTGTCAAGCAAGGTAATCAGCGTGCAAGATCGCTCCTTCCGCAGTACACACGCGGCATCCTCAGATCTCATTCAAAGCGATATCCACCGCCAACTGTTTTTGAAGACCATGGGTTGGCCGCATGCTCTAGTGAGTCGATCATTTAGCAATGCATCTACTCCTATCCATCCTTCCTTAGATACGTTCTACCCCCCACAGCATACTTGTTCAACTGTCAACGCACCTTGAGACACCTTCGCATGGTGCACGCAGAGCAGCGTAAGTGTGTCCTTGGCGCTGTGCTGTGTGTACCGTGACTCTGTTGGCCTTAGGGATAGTACAAGTCGTACGACTCATCAGCAAATCGGGATCACCATTGTCAAATGGTGCAGGATGAACTAACAAATTCTGCCAAGGTATGTGCTAACCCGCGCGATGTGCCAAGTTAATATCGGTGACGGTAATATCAAGTCGTCGAGCCCGATCCATCCTCGTGTAGGGGTACAAGAAGAAACATCGCCGTATTATTCACGGAGAAGCATTCAGCGCGTTAGAAAAAATGTTTCGATTCTCGCGAGATCGCGAGATCCGCAATTCCTGAGTAAGTCGGTTTTAATGCGCCGGCTGCTTGATACTACTAGAGCTTCGGGATCGATATTCGGACACGACCTGGGCCAGTGACTGATTCAAGAGGCAGTCGAGCGACCATCCGCGACATGCCTCGCGAATTCATCAATATCGCCACCGGCGATCAAAAACTGTAAGCAGAAGCTTTCCAGTATACGTACGACGAGCTGCGGTCTGCTACTAGTGCTACTCTAGGTGTCGGGATCGATATTCGGACACGACCTGGGCCACTGATTCAAGAGGCAGTCGAGCGACCATCCGCGAAGTTGTTTCAGGTTCTCTTTCTTCCGTTCTTATGTCTGATTTTTTCTTGGTGCGCCAATCATCCTGGCCGCCGACGTACGTGTGCCCCAATCACTAGCTCTCACACAGTTCGCCTCGGGCGCTTCCTTCCACCTGCATACAACAGAGCTACAGTATCACGGTCGACAATTTCAGCCAACGAACTTTGGAATGTTGTTCCGACAGTGCCAGGTTATCAGACGAAGGATCATGTTGTCCAAGATATAAAAGTATCGACACACATCATGATAACTACTAATTGTCGACTGTACAGATACTGTCCATCAATTTTCTCAACGTCGTCTGCTCGCGAACTCGAACTATGATCGAACTGTCCGTCTCGACCCGTCCGTACTGCACGCGGCCCATCGAAGAAAGCAACTGTCCACCAAACGGCTGCCTAAGAACAACAAGCTGCAGTGCTCGCATGTCCAGATCATACTGAGGAATGCTGCCCAAGAAACCCTGATCCATGGATGAATGAGAACGAGACCAGATATAAGTTTTCCTTGATCTTTATATGAACCCCGCTGAGAATCGATGTCGTCGCACGATAAACGAGATCGCGTGAGACCGGATCACGCCCCGAGAGAGGAACAATTTCGGTGAGGGGGAAGCTAAAGCATTGCAGGTAACCTCAGTCGACTAGCAACGATTGTTCAAAGCGGTGGGAGATCACGCAGCCGCTCGTAAAGCAGCAACCAGTGAGGATGACGGTAAATGCCACGACCATCCCATCTCGCTTGCGATTGATTGCGGGACATGATGGCATAATGGTGCCGTGACCGTCCCATCTCGCTTGCGATTGATTGCGGGACATGATACATAATGGGCGGCGACTTAGTCATAGTAAACACAGTGTCTCAGATCGGACGACGGGGAATTACTGTGATTGCTGTGATTACTCTTTCCAGAGTCACCAGTCCAAGAGAGAATCGTCAGTGTGCCTTGGTTTTGCTCCGCATCAGGGGCCAAGCTGCCATCAAGAGAAAGCTTCAATAATAATATGTTCCGTTAAACGAGTATCAACTCTGATTTGGATGGGAACGCGGCACCGTATCCATGTTAGACTGACAAGTTATGGAGCCACAGGTACTACACCACGCTTCCCATATACATGGCCATGGTCGCAACCGCAAGCTGCAGGTTTCGTAACCGAGGAGTGATCATCTCGTTTTCTCGCACCTCGAGTAAACAGTACACCCACCATGAAAAAAATTCCGTGAAAATGTACTATTCACCCCTGAAGGCCTGACTCTCTGTGCGTGTATGCGGCAGTCAACCCGAACGAATTGGGCAATCATTGAAGCATCGTTTACCGATGGACAGCACCGCAATGGCAGACCGCATGTTTCCGTCGTTTTCAAGCCAGGCACCATCGATAACACAGAATTATCCAAATATGAACCTTTTCTTGGATCTTCTTGAGAAGAATTTCCCGAAGGAGGTCAAGAATTGTGATGCGGCGAACAAGGTCTTACGGTAAGAAGCACACATTGAAGAAGAAACATGTGTAAACAGCCTATCAGGCACGTGCCCGGTGTAAGAAAGCCAAGGACCCCGATTATACCGCAGCACTCCCGAGCGGGTGAGGGATTAAATCTCCGCGACAACTGCCGTGAAATGACTATGCTCCGCAAACGTACCGAGTATTAGGTAAGTGGAAGCCTGATCGTTCTGTCAATGAGTGGCTGTGCGGTACGCAACTCAATTGAATAGATCATTGATTCCGAGTCTACTATGCTGCTGCTCCGTGATCAAACTTGAAATACACAGATCTTTGGCCTACAAACGTACGCACTCGAGGCCCGTCCCATATTCGAAGGAAATCTCCGCAACTCCGCTAGAAATGTCTCCATAAGATACTACTTACAAGTCTGCCAATCTCGCACTGTCGCTCATCATCCTACTAAACGCTATGTCCGATCACGACTCCCATCCACTGGTTTCAGTTCTTGTTCACTCGCTAAGCCCAACATTTGAGACAACTTTGGAGGACATCCGGCGCGTTCACAATTCCCCGATGACCCCAATGGTGACTGAGAGTGAAATCACTCAGAGCACATCCGTTCTTTTTAGTACCAATTCCGAGTTTCCCGTTCAGGCCTCGAACCCTGGCGGAGACGAGCGTACGCTATCCCCCGTGACAGACTTCGAGCTTTCCAAAATTCTGAACCTGGAAGGCACCTCATGGGCCACCGAATTTACCGACTGCCTGGCGTCGACAATTTTCCCCATTTCACCCAGTCACTCAGCGTCCACCTCAAGCGACATGAACACGTCTCCCGTAAACGGATCCCCCAATAACCTCATGTCCCCACGGCTACTGCCGACCATTTTCCAAAAGCTCAGCGCGGCCAAAGCCCCCTTCTGGGCAGCGGTCTCAATCGACATCCAAACCTGCCTTTGGGCTCGGGTGTCCCAGAAACTTATCGGACGTGAACCTACGAAATCCCTTTTCGTCGAGGTGTGCACAGATGCCATCAACCGGCAAACGACGACGGTTTCTCCCATCTGGGAGGCGGGTAAGTACGTTTCGTAACAAATTCAAGGCTTTACTGACCTTCTCCAGTCAAGGTCGTCCTTGATGTCCCGGCAATAGTGAACAACACCAACGCGACAAAAGAGATGATGGTAGAACACGCGCTTCAAACGAAGGGCCTGTTACACATCGTTGAAGCGGAGGTAGTCACGACGCCTTCAGACATGAAGTTCATATTGGCTTTGATGTTCTCGGTGCGTACGTTCCCTTAGAGATATCACATTTGGTAATTTTTATTTTCTCGCAGTTCACGGCTGCATGGGTTCACTATCGATCCTACTGCTATGAAAAAGCGGCCTTCGCTGTACTCCCGCCCGCCGTCCACATCCGTCCGCTGAGTCCCGGACTTCTTCCCCAACCTCAAGACTTCACCGCGGCGTTTCGTTCAAAATTGCGGAAGCTTATCGACGACCATACTAGGGGGTGGGCTCTGCTACATGAGAACCCCTCTGATGTTTTGGATCTGCCGAGCTTAACAGCTCCAGGACCTCCGATTCCGCAGCAGTTCGTATGGTTTGGTAACTCAGTCTTGAAAGGAGTCATACATCGCGCCTTGTATGATCACACATACCCGGGGTGGTTCGGTTTCTTGGAGGACGTCAGGACGATTGACGGACATCGCTTCTGGGCTCCCATTCACACCGCTACACCTCGGCAGGTGGGACAGGTTCTTGGCTGGGTAAGTACTCTCACTCTTTCGTGTCTGATTGTGTTACCAACCAATGTACTAGATCGAAGAACTTATGAACTTCCATATAGTTCAGGGAAACAAGGCCCGGGGACCGATCACTGCATATGCGCAAGCACCGGACAATTTCACTGCTCATGATTCCGTCATCAAAAGGGTGAATCGGCACACAAAGTTCATTTCTACTTTGTCTGGCGGTACCGGAGAACTACTCGAACTAAATGACAAACTCAAGGATGGTTTGATGGCTGTTACCAGTGTTGCCAACGATCCAGCCTTGAAGAAGGAACGGGACATTTGCTTGGAGGCGTATAGAGAATTCATGCGGCGCCCCGCTCATCTCCCTTACAATGTCAGTTCTTTCCAGAATCTTTGATGACTCCTTTTTCCGTATGACATCTGTACCATTTTTCTGTACCAATAGCGACGTCTCGGATATGCTTCTGTACCATTTTTCCGTATCATCTGTACCAGTAGCGACGTCTCGGATTTGCTTCAATCTGAACTAGTAGTATTTACTTGTAGGGCGGTGACTGGTGATCGAGGTCCTTCTTTGCGGAGTCCGCGGGTTCATGGAAACTCCGCGTGCTTAAAAGCACACTGTCCAATATCAATGCCGCAATCGATTCTCCCCCTCCTCGAATAGAACAATCATGCAAAAAGGCCAAACATTCGACTGCAAGTCTGAATGTGGTGTTTTTGTCGTGCTTCCAGAGCAGGGTGATCTAGAATTACCCTGTCTTCTACCTCTGGCCATCACAAAGCAACCAAAGAGCTCAGTCAAAGAGCTCGAGGTTAGCCATCTCGCTTCACCCCCCCTTTCATGTATATCCGGTTCCCCGGTATCCAGTTCCCCGGTGTCCACTTCCTCAGGGTCCACTTCGTCGGGACGTAGAAGCCCTGAACAACGAAGTCACGATATCTTTTATGCCAATATCGTACAATCATACCGAACAAAGGTTCATCAAGATTATCTCTCTTCCACATTGCTAATATTCAATGGCAGTTTGCTACTCCACCTAATGTTGTCTTTACTCGCCAACACAAGGTCAGAGCATGGCGTGACGCTATCCTGAAAAAGCGCAAACTCGCGCTCCAGATGCTTCAGGCACAGAAAGTCATTGAAGAAGTGGAGAATGAAGCCGCTCAATACTTGACGAGGGACACAATCGCTCGCATGCATCAGAAATGCTACAATCTCGACGTTGGAAAGGGGTATGATGGGACGTTCTTATCTGCGATATCCGCCATAAAGGTAACGAGCTGAGTAAGTTACAGTATTTTTTTGATGATCTAATCTTCAAGAAACATACAGGTGTATTGCGCTTGAAATCCTTGTTGTATTACGTGGTCACGGACTCTACTTATTGAATGTCGCAACATGTTTGTACTACGTATGCTTTATTTTTTTGTAACACGAGAATGTATGTGACTCGCAATTTTAAACTAGGGCTGGTTGTGCCATCATACATTGTTCTTTCTAAACCTAAGCAGAACGTGGATAAGCAGGGGTGAAGGCTACATCATTGATTCTTTCCCGGTAGTGGCTAGGATTGAGGCTAGAGCGTGAAGTCCCCGGATTATCGTTGAATGTGATGCAGTCTCATCGACTTTGAGCCTATCGTTGAATAGCATGCATTCGTGTTTATCTCATGTTTCTTTTTCCGACTTCTTTGCATTAAGTATGTCTCCAGATCATTGTATTCTTTTCACGCACAAGACACCTAGAGTAGTAGTAGCAGACCGCGGCTCGTCGTATACTGGAAAGCTTCTGCTTACAGTTTTTGATCGCCGGTGGCGATATTGATGAATTCGCGAGGCATGTCGCGGATGGTCGCTCGACTGCCTCTTGAATCAGTCACTGGCCCAGGTCGTGTC